>WYDI02023747.1:15302-71270 GCA_009867235.2 Psittacus erithacus | reverse complement strand
GGCACTGGAAGCTGCTCTAAGGTCTCCCTGGAGCCTTCTCTTCTCCAGGCTGAACAAGCCCAGCTCTCTCAGCCTGTTTCCATAGCAGAGGTGCTCCAGCCCTCGGAGCATCTTTGTGACCTCCTCTGGACTTACTCCAGTACCTCCACAACCCTCTTGTGTTGGGGCCCCAGATCCGGACATAGGACTGCAAGGGGGGTTCTCACAAGAGCAGAGTAGAGGTGGAGAATCCCCTCCCTTGATCTGGTAGTCACGCTCCTTTTGATACAGCCCAGGACACAGTTGGTTTCTCATAAAATCATATCAACCAACACCCCAAGTCCTTCCCCTCAGGGCTGCAATCACCTCCAAAATCACCTGCAAACCCACCCACCAGAAGTAACACCAATCTCATTAGCAATAAGCTGACGAGGCATCACCTCCACTCAACTCCACTGCCTCACCTGGCATCAGGCTCCTGGCTGCCAGTGTCCAGGAAGGGGTAACCCCAGACGGTGCCATGCCTGTGGCCATGCTCGGAGGCATTGTAGAAGCAGAGAGGTCCATTGGTCAAACCCACCCCAGAGAAGATGAAGCAGGCAGCAGCGCCCAGCAGCGCCAGCTTGGAGAGCACAGCGGAGATGAAAGCCTGTAGACAGCAACCAGGGACACAGCACACCATAAATCAGGTGAGCTCCAAATGCAGCTTCACGATGTCAGTGGAGTTTGGTAAGGGGGCACAACTCTCCTTCCCTTCACCCCAAGGGGCTTCAGCCCTGAGGAGCTGAGCTTGAGGATGAAGCAGCCACTGGGTCATTTTAAGCTGGGCAGAAGCAGGCAGGAAACAGGGCAGGGAGCTGCCACGTGGAGCCTATGCCAGCATGAACAGGAAGCCCTGTCCTCTGAGGGGGTAGCACCATGCAGCATCCCACCACAGGTCCACGGGAGAGGGGCATCCTGCCACAAACTCCCTTTGGAGAGGGGCCATCTACCACATCTCACAAGGGGGCCATGGGAGAGAAGGACCCATGCCATGTCCCACCATGGCAGAGCTGCCACCCACACTGGGGCCAGCCACCACACCCCACCATGCTCTGGGGGTCCCAGTGCTGCCTTACATTGCGACGGGTGCCACAGTCGGAGCAGCCAGCACATCGCCACCCCACCGCCGTGATATGGGTTGCTGCCAGCAACACCTGCAGGAAGGAAAAGGTGACTGGGGGATAAAGGGGAGCCACCAGCTCCATCCCTTTGTCCTTGCTCCACAGACACGAGGAAGGACTCGGTGCAAGCTGCGGTACTCACGAGGATGCCTCCTCCCCAGACGCCTGGTACGACCTTGGCATGTTTGCTGATGTGCCCCTCCACCAGGTACTTCGATGTCCCTCCAGGGAAGAGCAGGAGGATGCTGGCTGCCATGGAAAGCGTGCCCAGCACCAGCAGGCAGGGACCCACTATCCGGCTGCATGTCCCTACACACATGGCCACCCTGCATGGGGATAGAGAAGAGGAGAGGAAGGGATTGAATTCAGAGGGCTGGAGCACCTCTGCTATGGAGACAGGCTGAGAGGATTGCGGTTGTTCAGCCTGGAGAAGGCTCCACAGAGACCAACCACCACAGCTTGGTTTGACTTAGCTTACAACAAGCAGGAGGGAGCCAGGCAAGCAATAAAATCCTTGGGCAAGGACTTGTGAAAGCACATCAATTTGCAATCAAATCCAGCAGCAACTCCATCCCACACTAGTCCTACCATAAATCTGAACATGTTGACACCAACTGAAGTTAATTAAGCAAAGGGCATCACCTGTCTTCAGGCAGCCACCCAGCTCCACTGTTATTAATTTATCAGTTCACCTGGGAAGTGCCCGTCCATCTCCTGGTGATACCATGTCAAAAACCAGCTCTCTCTTCTGTACCCGCAACACCACCTGGGGGATGTCCATCAGCTGCTCTGGGACCACTGAAAACAGCCTGGTTTGCTGTTTCCTGGCTTTCAAGGTTTCTTCTGCCTCGTGTGCATCTTTGCTTCACGTTGGTTTCATGCATTTTCTCCTTTCCCAGTGGCTTGCAGCTTGTCTTGCACAAGCTCCCTGAGCTGGGCTGGCTAATGCAGCTATTCCAGGCTTGCTCTGGCTTTGCAGAAGCAGAAGTGAACAGGCACCACATGGAAGAGCTGTCTCAGCCCCCCTCCTGCAGAGCAGCATCAGTGGCAGGGGGGAGCAGTTCAGGCTGCGGATCCAGCCCCTGCATGGTGTGAGAGGCTGGGGGACACCAGCACTATGGGGCTTTGCCATGCTGCAACCTGCCACACCAGCCCTGGCCAGCTGCTGGGGTCCAGGGAGAGCTGATCATGGAGGAACAGGGCTGCAGGACCCTGCTTTATAGGGAGAACACAAGCCAAGAAGCCCAAGGCGGATCATCAGCTCTGCTCATCCTGGAGCTTCACCTCCTCCCCATCTTCTATCCTTCCTGCCTTGGTTACAACGAATTTTGGGTCCCTTGCCTTCACTGCGGTCCCACCTGCAGCCCAGGGATTGTGTGTGGTTGTCCCTGCACAGCCACGAGCATTCAGTGCTGAGTCCCCCCTCCCCACTTTGGAGAACCTTCCAGTATAGAAGGTTCCAGAATAGCTCTTGAGCTTACAGCATGGGCCACTCTCATCAGCCAGAAGCTCCTGTGGTCTTCTGCAAGTCTCCCCTTAACCTCCCCAAGGATTCTCCCTGCTCACCACTATCTTTTCCCTAGGGAAGGCAGGAGGTCTCCTTCCTTCAGGAAGCTCTCCATGGCTTGCTGTCCTTCACAACGCACCCCTTGTACTAGAAGTGAGTTTGCACTAGCTGCTTTCTTCTACCTCAGCAAATACAGACAGACAAACCCCTCTGTCAGGGGAAGTAAAGTAAAAATGCAGCTGAACAGTCTCTGTTGGGACACTTGAAATCAAGAGTCCCTTCCTGCCAGCATGTCTCCATAGCCAAAAGCAATAGGATTCAAGCAAAGCAAGGGGGACCTTACCTGGAAGTGGTAGAGCCAGCAGCATCCACCCCTTGGATGAGCCCTGTCCTGGAGGCATCATCCATGGGTGACTATTTATGAATGTCCCAGCATGTGCTCCGCATCTTCCTCCTCCGCCCCGAGGTCCACCCACCACACCAGTCATGGTCTTCCCATCTCCCACACAGGCAGCAGCTCTAAAGAAAGAATGACTGTCCTGTCCAGGGAGTCAGCCTCTGCTGGTGTTGCAGCTGACCCATCCGTTCAGTTTTGCCTGCTTCCACTGCCGGAAGCCAACCAAAACTTGCACAACTTCAAACTTTAAGGCTTCTACCATGTCTGCCCTAAATTCCTTGACCCCTGCCCGAGTATCAAACACTGCTTCTCCTGGAGTGACCTGCAAGGACTGTGTAGGGAGATTGTTTTCCTCTCTGCAGCCCACTCCAAAAGCTATCATTTTGTCACCATGAGTCCACATCCTCCACAAAGCACTTCTTCCATCACATTTCACCTTATTCTCTTGTGCAAGAGCTTTGTGCATGGATGCTTAACAACTCAGGGTTTTCTCTTGTTTTTACACACTAATATTTTAATAAAAGCCTCTAAATAAATATTTCTTTGTCTCAGCTGGTTCCTGTCTCCTGCCCTTTGCTTCCCTGCAGATGGCCCAGTTTTCCTTCAGGTGTTGAGCATATGCCCATTACATATGTATGTCATGCCTCTGTGATAACACTGAGGGAAAGGTTATTTCTGGATCCTAATTACTGCAAGTCATCAGACAGCAGCATTTCAAAGTCCTGTCTGGGATGCCCACGGCTGGCAGTCAGTGTGCAATGGGGAAGCTCCTCATCTGCCCCCATAGAGAATGTCTGACAGTAGTAGCTTCAAGATGGGAACAGGACTGGGAGAATGTGATCTCCATGTTTGAGAACAGGAGAAAGCGAAGCTGTAGTACAAAAAATGGCCAAAATGGGGCAGTTTTTCTGGCAAAGGAGTTGCAGGCAGTACAAGCAAAAGGAGAATCGCTCAGTGCAGGCAAAAGGAAGACTCTTGTTAAAGAAGCATTTGGATAAGTTTCATATTCCTCGCGCGTTCACGAGGACCTGAGGAACAACAGCCACAGATGAAGCGTAAGTGGAGCTATTTTACAGCCCTGATACAATCTTGCTCCAATATAGTGGGGAAAAAAAAAGCAGTCAGAGTGCTAGCTTTTGGTGTAGAGCCCAGCTTGCTCTACCCAGGGTAACGCACGTGAGTAGCATTTGCCAACACATTTCAAAGCGGCTTTTCCTGATTTCAAAGCGATGAGTACAGATCTGTTGAGAACACAAAACCTGCTCCAAGCACAGCAGGCCACTCTTGGTTGGAAAAAATGGAGAAATGGAGTCAGAGCCCTCAAGAGCCGTGTGGGAAAAGACGAATGAATGGTGAGGCTGGGTTACATTCGCCAGTTCCTTTTTTCTAGGAAAAATAAGCTGAGAGGAGGGGATTATCTGAATAATGATAGTTCCTCTGAAAGGAAAATCAGAGTTTGCACAAGCATGTAAATCCCCATTTTATTCTTAGATAAGACTAAGTGGTCTCTAAAATGCAGGCAGCAGCAAAGGCGAAACATGCAGGGCAGCAGACTGCCGAGAATAATCCATTTTTTCTCCTTCTCTTTTTGTATTAAAAAGGAAGCATTTTTCACTCTGCTGGAAGATGTGTTGCAACCTCATTTTGTGCCCCTTTTCTACGTCACACCAATCTGAGCTTCCTACGTTGCTACACATGATCTGGTCAATCATCTCCCACAAAAAACCCCGTGCCATTCAGCATGAACCATCAGAGTTAATCTTTTCCCCAAGCTACTGATCTTCCCCTTACACCCACTCCACCCCAAGCCTGTAATAGCAATAATGATCATAAAAGGCTACTTTTTGCCCTGCGCAGCTTCCCAAGCACTGTGAGCAGCTGCGTGCCTCTCTTGCATGAGAACTTAATTACGACAGCATCAGCACAGCAATTATGGGCAAGGAATGTAGCGCCATGCTGCGATTGAGAGACGGGACTCTGCTTGATGCAAGCAACATGTCTACTTTATTGGTTACACATATAGGCTTATATACTTTTTAAGGCAAGTATGTGGATAAACTTCATTGGTGTTTCACAACTTTTTAGCCAAGCAACACTTACTGATTGGTCGTTTACATTAGTATCTATTCTACCCCTGAAAGAATAACATCATTAACACATAGTCCCATTATTTTCTGCCCGAATCTTGCAGCTGCTGATAAGCTTGATCTATGTGGCTCCGTCTTCAGCATATTTCACTTCCTTATCTGACAGTCCCAAGGTCTTCAGTACTTCACCAGGGTTTTCGGCCCACAAGTTCCAATATGTTCTGGTTCAGCAACTCTGTTGCATTTGGTGTTCCATTCTGCTTCCTCAGGGTGTTCCACACTGCTTCCTCAGGGCCATTTCCACATCTCCCCCTTCTTGTTGTACAAAAAGAATTCTTTTCATCGAGCAATTAATTAAACGTTGTAAGTATTGTAATAAACAAGGCAAAAATAATAACAGAAGAATAAAAACAAAACATATACACAAATTTTAACAAGACTTCACAGCCATCCAGTTAGTCCCCAGCCACCAAAAAGGTTATCCAACCAATCCCAGCTATCTTGTAGTTGGAGTTTGGAGGCTCCTGCCTTAAGTTGCTGGAAATTAGCATGGATGGATTCAGAATGGTCAGAGAGATTCATACAACACATACCATCAAAATCTTCACAGCCATGTCCTTGAGTTAGAAGCAAAAAATCAATAGCAGCTCTGTTCTGCAATGAAGCATGTCTAACACTATCAACATCTACCAAAAGATCAGAGAGTGCTTTACTAGTAGCATTAGTCTGTTTTGCAAGCCAACAAGCAAGGTTATTCAACATAGCTAAAGCTTTTGCTGCGGCCACCCCAGGTGTAAAGAATGAGGCTGCCCATCGCTGACCATGAGTCTAGAAAATAACCATATCATCACACTTCTTATTAAAAGCATGTAGAGAACGCTTAGGCCTTTTGGGGTATTTGTATTGTAAGATCATAGAAGTGTTGGGTGTTAGAATAGAGAGACGACCCAAACTACAGGGTCCTCCCCTAATGTGAGAGGGTATAGCAGGCCAGGCCCGGTTGCCACAAATCAAAAATACACTGGAGGGTAACAGAAGAGGAATATTAGAGGAAAGAGATAGATGTTTGGAGGTATAATTACACCAATTATTATGATTTCTGAAGACGGGATGGGTAGCATTGACACTCCAGGCTTTGGATTGATTTTTTCCTGTGTAATAAAAGTAAAGACAAAAGTCCATTTTAACTGATCCCAAAATCTCAATCTCCTGTGGTTCTAATGAGTCTCGTGGTAAGTGACTAACCCATCCATCCCAGGAACCTACCAAATAGTTCAGATTTCGAGATCGGGTCTGCAATAGATGCTTTAGGTCTGCGGGTACTGGCCAATTATCAAGCGTTAAGCTAACAAGGCAAGTAGAGAAAGGATTATCTGGGGAAGTAGTAGTCAAGTATATGGTATCCTGACCAGTTACATTAGCCAATGTAACCCACACGTTGGTTTTTGGTAAGGGAGGTGGAAAAGGTCTGCTCCAAAGGAGTAAGGGACCTATGGTTACTATAAAGAGTGATACAGCCCACATAGTGGTTTTCAGTGCTAAGTTCCCTTGGTGTCCTGGTCCTGTGAGATGTCAGGGGTCCACTGCTCTTCCTGGGTCCCAGGTTTATCCTCTGCTTGCTGTGATAATGGTTCACGGAATGGACGAACACTCTTTGTCAGAATCCACCTGGGGCCTTGCTCTGTGGAAACACAAGCATACCCTTTTCCCCATGTTACAAGAAGGTAAGGTCTCAAGATCTCATCTGATTCTGGATCACGAACTAGCACTGGTGCTTTAACTTGAGCCTGAAATGAAGTGTTCACACTGAAATGTTGAACAGTTGGAGGGTTAGCATCTAGTAAAGAGCAATTCAAAAAGTTAAAGACATATAAAGCTTTCTGTAGCCTTTCTTCAGGGGTAACCATCCCTACTCCCCCTTTTTGTTGTTGTAACAGACGTTTTAAGGACTGATGAGACCGTTCAATTAAGGATTGACCTGTAGGGGACAGTGGGATACCAGTAGTGTGAGTAACACCCCAGGAGTCTAGAAAGTCTTTGATTGCTTTAGAGACATAAGCTGGACCGTTATCTGTTTTTATCTGAGAAGGGACACCTAAAGTAGCAAAGGCACGCATTAAATGTCTGCGAACATCACGCGCTGCTTCCCCTTTATGGCAGGAAGCAAACAGAGCACCTGAAAAGGTATCAGTAGAAGAATGAATATATTTAAACTGCCCAAATTCAGAGTAGTGTGTGACATCCATTTGCCACAATTGGAGACTCTGAAGTCCCCTAGGATTGACTCCTTCCGCAACTGATGGGAAAGAGACACGCTGACAGTCAGGGCAGGTAGCAATGATGTTTGATGCCTGTTGGGAAGTCAGGCCAAATTGTCGTTTCAAACCACCTGCATTTTGAGGAAAAAAGGAATGGCTCAACTTGGCTGTGTGATCCCGTCTGGCAAGACTTGTACCGATAGTGTCAGAAGGTCAGCTTGTCGGTTTCCTTCTGCAATGAAACCTGGTAGAGAGGTATGAGAAAGAACATGCATAACAAAGTAAGGGTGAGAGCGAGAGTTCAGGAGAAAAATAAGTTCCTGTAACAGGGTAAACAATTGAACATGTGAAACATAACGTAAAAGTGAAGCCTCTGCTTTCTCAACAATCCCAGTACCATAAGCAGAATCAGTAACTAGGTTAAGGGGTTCAGTCCATTTTCGGAAAACTCTGACAACTGCTGCAAGTTCCACTATCTGTGGGGAGCCGGAGACAGTGGCTATATTGGACTTCCATTGTGCAGCTTCATCATCCCACCACAAAATGACTGATTTATGTGATTTTCCAGATCCGTCTGTAAAGACTGTGAGGGCCTCCAAAGGCTGGTCACTCCTTTCCGGTTTGGCCACTAGGCAGAAGTCTAAGTTAAACAGTTTATGTGATGGTGGATGAGATGCGAGCTGGCCTTGTAATCAGCCAGCGCCATGGCAAAGGTATCTGATTGCTGGTGTAGCCACTGTAAATAGGCTGATGTTACAGATAAGCAAATACACACAAAGTCCATGCCACATAATGTCAGCAAACGTTGTCTGGCTTTTATTATCAGCAAGGAAAACATCTCATGCTGTGTTGAGATGGTTTTTGTAGACTGATTAGGTAAAAAGATCCATTCAATGATCAGCAATGGATCTGATTGCTGACAGTGCCATTGGAAGATCAGAGCATGTGGTTGCCAGGCAGGGTTTAAAATAATTAAGTTGAAGAAAGTTCAGGAGCCCATCGAGATGCTTGTCTGTGGGCGATTGCTGAGGCAACCTTTTGCAGAGACTGAAGAACCTCAGGGCCAAGGGTCTGAGGTTAACACAAGTTCGTGTCCCCTTTTAATAAATCAAACAGGGGTCCTAAGTCTGCATTTGAGATCCCCAATAGTGACCGAACCGAATTGATGGTCCCTAGCGGTCTCTGCACATCATGTAGATTTTTTACATTAGCTGTTATCTGCAGAGATTGTGGAATAATAGATTGGTCTCTGATATGCCACCCCAAATATTTCCAGGGGGGTACTGTCTGAACCTTTTCCAGCGCAACACGAAGTCCAGCCGAATTAACAGCATCTGTGACAAGGGCTACGACTTCCTCCATGATTTCATGGTGTTGTGCAGGCACCAGGATGTCATCCATGTAATGATACAGCAAAACATTAGGTAGTGTTTCTCTAATACGGCTAAGTATCTTAGTTACATACTATTGGCAAATTGTCGGACTGTTCTTCATTCCTTGTGGCAGCACAACCCAGTGGTATCTCTGTAATGGAGCCTGCATGTTGATGCTTGGAACTGAAAAAACAAATTTTGGTGCATCCTCTGGATGCAGTGGAATGTTAAAAAAGCAATCTTTAAGGTCTATGATAGTTAAATGACAATTTCTGGGAATCATAGTAGGAGAGGGGAGCCCTGGCTGGAGGGCACCCATGTCTTCCATGGCGTCATTAATTTTTCTGAGCTCATGGAGCAAGCGCCACTTGCCAGTGGGCTTTTTGATAACAAAAACTGGTGAGTTCCAGGGGTTAGTAGATGGTACAACATGCCCCTTGTTTATCTGTTCCTGAACTAGTTCCTGGAGGGCACGAAGTTTTTCCAGGGGTAGGGGCCACTGATCCACCCAAATAGGGGTGTTTGTTTTCCATGTTAATTGCAAAGTTTAGCGTCTTTCAATGGCCCCCTGGAAAAATGCGTCTGAATAGATATTCCTCATTGTGAGAGTACATCACGTCCCCAGAGAACCATCGGAACAGGCAGAACAAAAGGTTTGATTGTGGCTACATGACCCTCAGAGCCTTTCATTTGAATTAGATTAGTACTCTGGTAACTCGCTCCCGTTCACCCAATTCCAAGCAATGCCTGAGGCATATTTGTCAGTGGCCATTGTGGAGGCCATTTAGCAAAAGAGATAATAGTAACATCTGCTCCAGTATCAATAATTCCATTCAACACAATCTGCTCACCTTTGTTCATTAGGGTACACTGATAAACAGGTCTGTTTTCTGAAATAGATTGAACCCAAAGGATTTGTGGACTACCTGTGGAACCAAATCCTCCTTTTCTCTGCTGAGATTGATTAGCATTTGGATTCGATTCAGTTGGTATCAATATGAGCTGTGTTATACGACTTCCTGCAGGTATTGTACAAGGGGGGGATGGAGTCCATGTCATGATCTTAATCTCCCCAGTGTGGTCAGAATCAATAACTCCTGGTAAAACAAATAGCCCAGACAATGTAGTACATGATCTCCCTAACAAAAGAGCTTGTGTTTTTGGGGGTAATGGTCCTGAAAAATCTGTAGATAATAAATGGACCAAAGAATTTAAGATAGTTACTGTGTGGGGGGTTGCCAAGTCCAAGCCGGCGCTCCCTGCTGTTGCTGGGCAAAGACTTGTGGTACCGCAGCTCCCCTGTGCGATGTCTGAGAAAATGGCTGTGGCATTTGTGTCTGCACGCGTCGCTGCCCCGCGCTCTGCGAGCAGTTTCCCTGTATTATTTGTCCTTGTACATCATATCTAGATTTGCACTGGTTTGCATAATGGCGGCCTTTGCGGCACCTGGGGCAAAGCCCAGGGACTTTATATTTAGGGCCGGAATCGGCAACTGGGTAATTCTTTTTAACGTCCCTGTCTGCCGCAACCGTAACAAGTCCCTTTTTGAGTCTGCATGGCTGCAAAAGCAGCGGCCATTGCTTCATATATATGGTCCACCGTACCAATTTTGTTGCAAGCCTCAATCATATCCAAAAGTGTGGGATCAAGATTAGGGAGTGATTTCAGCAATTTTTTACAATCTGCATTTGCATTTTCTACCGCCAACTTTAAAAGTAAAATATCCCAAGCCGCGTCATTATCTATTTGCCACTCTAACGATTCCTTAAGTCTATCAATAAATTGTATATACGGTTCCCGCGCACCTTGCACAATGGAAGTAAAAGTCTCTTGTGTTTTCTGTGAAGCTGGTATTTTAAGAAATGCCCTTTTTGCATCATCTCGAATTGCCTCTAAGACTGCTCGTGGACAATCTCGAGCCTGAGCTACCGGGTCCGAGTGTGGACCAGTGCCCATGGGATGATCTATAGTAAGCGCAGCCAGTTCGGCATTATCACCACCAGTATAGGTGAGGTGAAGTGCCTGAAGCCCTCTCCTCCATTGTGTCTCCCAAAGCGAATACTGAGTAGGAGTTAACAGCAATTGTGCCAAATTCTTTAGATCAAATGGAGACATTACATGTGTTGTCAAAACAGAGTTTAACAGACTTGCAAAGTAGGGAGAGGAAAGACCTTGTTCAGTAACAGTACAGCGCAGTTCCTTAATGACTTGAAAAGACAAAGCTTCCCACTGTGATGGTCGATGGCCCCGAGCAGGATAGAGTATAGGGGTTACAATAGTGTTTGCAATAGTTAACTCCCCTTCTTTTAAAGCCTCCAGTTTAATGCTGGCCCAGACATGTGGATTGGGAGGAAATAAATCCGGTTCCTGATCTGAGTCTACAGGTCCCGGGTCAAAGGGATTGTTTTCTGGGGGGTAGTCTACCGTCCCCGTTTTCACCGGGGGGGTAAAAGAGGTGCTGACAGAGTAACATTTTCTTCCTGAGACTCCGCACTGGATTTAGCGGCTTTAAGAGTTTCAAATATGACTCGCCATAGCGAGAGCATATGGTGTTTCAGTTTTTCCCGTAGTAGCCGCATCCCAGAGTTTTACCCCGACTGTATCCCAAAGATCTTTCGTGAAAATATTAACCTCGTTCACATCAAGCATAGTCTCTTTAACCCATTTAAGGGTAGTTCTGAGAGCATGGGTTGCAAATTCTTTTCCATGCTTCTGTAAGAGAGCCTTCATGGGCTCATATACGTCTCTTTCTGGGGGAGACATCTGATTCCCCATGTTTCCCACAGCTCACTACTACAGCTACTACCTATAAAAAAACACATTTGCACCTCTTCAGCTGAGCTGCAGCTTCTGCTACTTTGTAAAAAGAGTCAATGCCAACAGAAGTTGCTACAGCCAGGACAGGAAAATTATAAGCTTCCCAGAGGCTCAACAGAGGCTATGGCATCCAAAACCCAAGAGATTACAAAAGCTACTTAAAACAGTTTGTTTTATTTCCAGGATCAAATATTACAATAGGACATTTACATATATTTATAAAAAATGCAGCAGTTGTGTATATAGATCAGAGGTTTCCTTGAGTTTGGTCCCTCCCAGCACAGTGAGCTGAAATCTTCTGAATTAATCCTCTCCCTCCTCCCACATGAAGTTGCCATCACTGAACAAGAAAAGTGCCAATTGTAAAAACTGACAGGCCAAGTCAGAATTATCAAACTCTATGGTCACCAATGAGAGGAAAGTCTCATTTAGAAAAATCACCTGTCCTCTGGTCGGTGTGTCTCATGAGACACCACATCTGAGTTGTGTTTTACCCAGATGTTCTTCATATAAATCTGTTCTATAAAATAGCACCTCACCCCCCTGCTCCATGTACTTTCACTGCTATCCTTCTATACCTTAAAAGTCTCAGCACCATTTAACAAGCAGGTACAAAGTTACTTATCTCTGTACTGCAGACACTCACAGTAATTAAAGACAGTGACCAAATCCCAAACTTCCGCAATCACTCATAATATACCCATGTAAAACAACAGAAGGTAAAACTGAGTCAGGTTCAGGCACTGATGTTATGTGCCACATTCTCCAACTAAAAACATGTGTGTGCATATATATGTATATACATATGGCTATATTTATTGGAAGTGGACAGACACTAAGCATCTCATGGACAAGAGGAGACAGGAAAAAAGTCATCCTGTACATCAGAGAAAGGGTATCCATTAACCTCACCAGTTTGGGGGTGGACAGAGTATCACCAAACTGAGGTAAGATCTTGGGCTTGGAGAGAGAAAACCTCAACAAGACTGTCTCTGCAGGATGTCAACTAACAGACATCCACAATCATGGCCAGGTTATCTCCAAACACGGGCCTGCGGCTATTTCCAACAATGTAGATGACCAATACAGAGCTCAAAACAGTTTTGGTTTGCCTTTAATACAGTAGCTGTTGTTCCATTTATAGAAAATAGTTTGTTAAAATAAATAAAAAGAAAGGGCTGCATCTTCAAATCTATTACAACACCTAGAAAAGGCACACTCAGTCTTCAAGGGGCTGAGACGTTGCATTTCACCCATCTATAGCACATTTCTGCTATCCCTTCTCATCTTGGATTATAGCACCACCTATTTTTACTAATGTGACTAAAAATGGATTAAAAAAAGAAGAAAGTAGTGTAATTTACTAAAAACCAAGAAGGGACAAAAATTAACCAATAAACTCCTGAAATTACATGCGACTTCCCATTCACGTGGACATTCCCACACAGGTCTCTGCTATGCATTTCTGTGTGGTTTAGAAAAACAACCACAAGCACCACATTTTATGTATTCAGTACCTGACAAAATGCAGCCCAAGGGAAACCTTGCCTTTACTTTGGCCTTTGCTGCTTCTTAGTCCCTGCAAAGCAGCTCGGTGCTCCAGCAAGAAGAGAAATGAGAAGTCAGGCGTTTCAGCAGTGAGGTTGTTATTAAAACATGTACTAGCTGCCAGTTTTTTCCAGGGCACAAACCAGAGTACCAGCAGAAGTGGAAGTTGGTATAAGCTGGTGTAAACACATGTATGAATTTGGTAGCCCTTAAAAAACTCAGCTTTGAAAGCAGTGGACAGTAAGAAATGCAAGGAGTCTGCAGCAGCGAACAATGGATGTCTTCTGCAGATGAGACATGCTATTCTTCTGTAAAACAAAAGCAGGAGATCTAGTGGGGTCCAGAAAATATGCTGATGTAAAATTGCTGTTTAAATCTCCTTCAGAACAATGGTACCTTTGGATGTCTTTTTATAGACAACTACATTTTACAAGGCTATTATGCACATACATGGATATTCCTTTAATACTGGCGTTGCCAACTTACTTGATTTATGAGGAAGGGCAACTTACTTCAGTCCATGAATGTCAGAAGTGTAAAAATTGGAGACCTGAACAAAAAAGCCTAATGAAAATAACACAAGTATGCCCAGAAATGTTTGGCATGGCCTTGATCTGCCCTTTTTTATGTCAGTAAGGAATAGTGTGAGGTTGAAGCTGGCCAATCAGCTTGACTTAAGAGTATCATCAGGAAGACCCAAAATCCTTCTTGGGCCTCTGAAGGACCACTAGTGGGAAGCCAATTGTAAATGTGTCAACAGCACCTAGCAAGGAAAGCCAGCATTCAATCTGCCTTCTGTTTCCAAATACTGGTTGTGACTGTGACTCTTAACTGCAATGGGACGGTAAATGTCAAAACAAAGCACTGCTTGATGAAGAGCACATGCAAGGGAAACTTCGCAAGCAGCAAGAAGCTACAGCTTGAAACATGTTTGGTTCTCTACCCAGAAAGAATTCCACTTTTTAGATGCATTTCTGCTCCTCCAAACTCACAGAGGTCCTTGCAACACAACACACAAATTATGGCCAACACCCACAGGAAGCCATTAACCACAGTCTTTGAAGACTCTTTTTCCTTCTTCCTTTATATTTCAGCATCTAATTTCGCAATCAAGAGATTTAAGACATTTTTTTCCTGCCTAGTCAAAAGCAATTTGACCTGGAGATTTAACATCTAGAAGCAACTGTAACAAAGGCTTTTCACAAATAGAGCCCAAGTAGCTTATAGCTTCAATGCTACAAGTTGTTTCAGGCAGAACTGTGTTAATGTTTTCAGCCACGTTAGATATTTTGTATTGGATTGCTTCAATCACAACCTAGCCCCACCTACAAAGACAGAAGGGCAGGACGGAAGAGAAGCTACCAATAAAACAGGTCTAGGACTGGAAAGAGAGTCAATTTTGCAGGTTTAACTTAATGCTAAAAAAGCTGATGCAGAACAATGTTCCCAGAGTGGATACAAAGCCAAGCCTGTCCAAAATGAGTCGGCCCTCCACCAGCAAACACAGCCAACCAGCAACAACTCCAAAAAGAATGGGTGGAACCACAAAGGCGCCCTGCCTTTTGCTGGCAGGCACAGGAAGAAGAGTAGGAAAGGTCAACCTGCTCCCATCCCAGCCTGCCTGAGGGACACGAATGGACTATATACGTGTTGGGTTCTGTGTCCTGTTGACAGCCTGCCTTAATTTTCCTGTGGTTAACCACAGAAGAGGTAATGAGTTCCAAGGCAACAAATATGAGAGCAAGTTCTTTCAATTAGACAGATGATCTTGCTTAGGGTAGCATCAGACCTACATGGAAAGTGTTTCCTCCTGTCCAAGTTATGAATCTGGGTATCCCAAAACCACAAAAGATCTTTCAGTCTAGAGGTGCCACTGCTGCTTCACAGGCCAAACACCAACAACCCCATCTCCTCTGCTGGCCTTGCAATTCACTTGCCAATGCTGGGAAGCAGCCTCCATGACAGGGGCTCTTTACAAATCAGAAGTGAGCTCTGACACCACATCAGTTGTTGATTAGGAAACCGCAATCAGAGTTTGCTTTCCTCACACTGCACTTTACAGTTGAATGCAAAATAATTTTTTGTGTAGAAAGGAGATAAACTTATACAATTGTACAATTATATGTAAAGCCTCAATTATGAGCAATAGACAGTTGTGAGCTAATATGATCATGGGAATGCGAGACATTTTCTGTGATTTCCGACACTTAAAGACTAAAACTAGCAAATGAAATTAAAGGCAAAGTATCTTGAAAAGTTTTGAATCTATGGTAAGTTCCTGATCACTAAAGTTTTGGGTTTTTTAAAATAAGTATAATCATCTGACAACTGCAGAAAAAATTAGCAGTTCCCTCATAGCTTAAGAGGACAATAAACTGAGATCTTAGTTGTAAATACACTAATTTGACATCCGCCTTGAGGGTGAATACCAATTGATCAACAGCTCTGGGTCTAGAGAAGACACCGGAAAAACAGGGCACTCTGCATGGCTCAGTGATACGCCCGCATGACTTGTGATGCCAGCTTCCAGAGCTGAAAAGAAAGCCTAAAGGGGTAGCTTTCCATACAGCCTTCTGGATTTAGATGGTAGATGAACATCAAACAGACTAAAAGGCAGCCCAGAGCCTTCAAGCCACTGGGTTGCAAGTCTTTTACAAAGCATTAATTCCTTCCACAGTTTGACAAAGCTGTCAAATTAATGAAGGAAACCTGCCTAGGCCTTGCTGTGCTGCTCAACTGCCACCCAGTGCTCTAAAACCCCTGCAATGCCCGTCACTCCTGAGGAAAACAACACCATGGCATCGAAAAAGCCAACTAACTGCCATGGTTTTAGGTCAGGTGTTTTCCAGAAACTCCCAAGATCTTTACAGTACTTTGCCACCTTCTATTGTCATTTGGAAAATCCTGAGAGCGAGTAAAAAGGAGACACTTGGGGGATGCTGGGAAAAGAACAAATGGAAACTCCAATGACTTCTACCAAGGAGTCAGTTCTGCTGCAACAGTGGACATGAAGCTTTCTCTCTGGGCTATGCAGTCAATCCCATATTGAGTACGGTTGTTTTTTGGGGGGTTGGTTGGGTTTTTTGCTGTGTTCACTGGCAACATTTAAAGCATGAGGAAAACATGCATGCAATCTAGAAGCCTTTAAATTAGAGAGGGGTAGAATATTTCACCACAGCTCAAACCAACTCCTTCCCCCAAAACCAAGTTTTCACAGAGCACTATGTAACTTAATCCTTGAGAAGGCTGTAAGGTTAATGGATACCTTTTGTGTACAGCATCAAAACAAAGAAAAGACTCTACTGAAGATCACACTCTCCTTACAGAGAGATAACTCAGTGCCTTATCACACACTATTTAAAAAAAATAAATTAAACAAAACAGATTTAAAAATAGCAGCGAGAAGGGCATGTATACTGTGGCCTCTCCAAGTGCCAACATACCAGATACACAGATCATCACTTTACTTAATTCCATGAAAGCAAAGGAAAGATGTTCTTTCCAATGCTCTGTGCAGGGCCTAAGCTGAAGGAAGAAAATAAAACTCTGAACACTCTCATTTGGTCACTAGAGCAGGAGAAGGGAAGAAGAGAGAGAAGGGCCAGCCAGCTGCCTGCCTGATTTCAGCACTGCAATCCCATGACTGCATATTTAATGAGTTGGTGTCCCAGGCAAAGAGGAGAGGGAAGGATGGCTGGGAGAACTCAGGCCATGGTGCTAATTCCTTTCCTGCACAAAGACAGTCTCTTGAGGACACAGGCCTGCTTCCTGTAATGTGATCTCATAGTCCAGGTGGGAGAGTTTCCTTCGAGGGAAGTTGGTGAGAAGTTCAAAGCGTTCATTGGGGTATCCTTTTGACTGGACATGTTTCACAAGAGCCTGGAGAGACAGAAAGGTAGAGAATGTGTCATAAAATTCAACACAACACAAAAGAACATGAAAGATATGCTATTTTCCTTTAAAAAAAGAAAGTTTTTTATCACAAATTCTGAAATTTTGTATATAGTATAGACTCTCATTTACTTTAATACCTAATTTGGCCTACACCTGGTATGAATAATCATAAAAACTAATTATCAAGTGATCCCTTCCCTAACTGATTCCTTAAACAGAAGGAAGACATACATTGTGATAGGATGAGGGGTGATGGCTTTAAACTAAAGGAGAGGAGATTCAGGCTGGATTTGAGGAAGAAATTCTTGACAAAGAGGATGGTAAAACATTGGCATGGGTTGCCCAGAGAGGTGGTGGATATGCCACCCTGAAGACATTCAAGGCTGGATATGGCTCTGGGCAACCTGATTTAGTTGAAGACATCACTGTTCACTGAAGGGTTCCCTTCCAATCCAAGCTATTCTATGATTCTATTCTATGATTCTGACGGAAATACATTCATTCAAGAGAGCTGAATTCCACATCACACTTTCATGTCACAGGAAAATACGATTTGCAAAAAATCCTTAAGTGCCCCAAAACAGAAGCCCCCATCACTTGTTCATCAGACATTACCTTATGCTAAGACTTAAAAGCCACAAAAGGAGCATTTTTGTGAGGCAGGAGTGACAAGAATAAATGCAATATTTTTACTATTCTTTTTCCTTCCCTCAAGAAGCATGAGGTTTTGGGGGGTGGGGTTTTTGTTTTGTCTGTTTTTAAAGCTCTTTTCAATTCATTGACTTGTCCGCCTACAACAGCAATTGAAGCAGAATGCAGAGGGCATTAGGATGGAAGGGTATCAGCCTCAACATGCAACAAGCAGACATATCAGGAAGGGCTAATGCCCATGTTACAATGCAAGAGATTTGCCAAGTTCATCAGGAAACACAGCAGATGACAGCATAAAGTACAGAGGCAAGGATAGAAACGGAGACTGGCAGAACAGCAGAGGATATAGAAACACAGCAAGACTTGGGTGGAATGAAAAGTTGCAGCTTTTTAAAGAGAGGAAAAAAAGATAATAAGTATGTAATAGAAAAGTGTGAAAAAATAAAGGGGCCCAGCAATACTGTTGACTTAGTTTTGGAGGGCAACTTATGGCAGCAAATTAAGTGTAAGATAAGCCAGCAGTATTAAGCTTCTACTAGTACTAATTATTTTACTAGCTTCCCCTCACTATTTAGCTGCCACTTCCAGACCACAGTGCCCCAGCACACAGGAAAAAACGGTTGTGAACAAGCACCTGGCACTTAGTTCTGCAGCTCACAGGCAAGGGGCTCAGGAGATTAACTGGGTGGCTGTTTAAGTGCACGTGTTCTGGCAGGAAAGCTGTCAGTCATATGGTATAGATGTGACACTGGATGTCTCCCACAACAGCCTGTAATACTCTTTCCAATGTTTCAGGGGCATCAACGCAGCTGGAGCATGAGGTCCAACAGCTGCAGGAAGACGTCAGCTTGTTCTGCTGCATCAGGAAAAGCAGGAAAGCAGCACGATGCTAGTAGCAACACTGCAAGGGCAAGAACTGAGGCCTTGTGGTGCAGAGGTGCAGAGAATGGGATAACCAGAAGCAAGATACATGCAAACAGGGAGAACAGCAACTTGCAAGATGAGGCATTCTGCAGACCTACAGCAGCAGAACAGCAGCTCTCCTCTCATTTGGGAAATAAAAAAAAAAACACCAAAACCAAACAGTTGAAAAAAATTATAGAAAGTCTTGTCAACATGTGGGGAGGACAAACAAGTTCCACTGGAAGGCACTACTGGACTCATTGATCCTATTTGGCAAGTCAAAACCAGCATGGAGAAACAGTGTAGGCTAGTGGAGAGGACTTCTGCAGGGCACAGAAGCACCCAACTATCAATGTCACTCCAAGTCTTGGAAGCCTGCTGCTTGCCTAGAGTCAAGATCCAGGATGTCATGGAGACATTGTCGAAACTCATTAAGAAGACTCAACACATGTCTACAGTTCACCCTTGCAGCAGTGACAGGAAACCTGAACTGTGTCAACAAGAGTATTGCCAGCATCAAGGGATGCAACTGTGCCACTCAGCATCTGGGCCACACTTGGAATAGTGTGTTCAAACTACACATTCAAGAGGGACAAGGAAAAAATGCTGGTGTTGGTGTGAGACCCACATTGTACCATCAGCTAAAATTTCTGAAGTGCAACTGTCTCCTTAAACAATTTATTTTTATTGTCCTGGATAGCTCTAAAAATGGAAGCAATTAAGGGCTGAAAAAACAGCATGGAAAAGATGCTCACAAAGAAACATCTGAGACTTAATCTTGATCTGACTGAAATGGCTTTAAAAGATCACATAACATGATCATAAAAGCTGCCTGTTCAGCTCTGCAGTAAAAATATCTTTACCCACAAACCCTGACTCACCTAAATTTCTCTGCTGACTGTGGAGCGGGTGGCAGCAAAGGAAATCACATGCTGAGATTAACTTCCTTTAACTACCATAGTCCATAAAAGGAGTTAAACCAGAAGACAAGATTATCAGGATTGTATCAATGCACTTATGTATCACCTAAATAAATTAGCTGTGCTACATGTTTAATAATGAATGCAAATTTATTTAACAGACTGCTTTCAAAAAGCAGTTATGTACCTGGAAAAAGATTATACACCAATGACTGCTATGACAAAAGAAGAATGAAGGTCTGCAAACCAGTAAAGCTGGTTCTTACGATAAGAGTGATGCTCTGCTAGTGTCCCTTAGGCTTTGTATTTTAGACCCAGGACTCCCAAGTGTAGCACTGCAGCCAGCCTACATTCTATCACTTATACTTGGATTTGAGAGCTGATGTATAAAAAAAAGCAGCTTTTCTTTTTCCTTTTATTTTCAAGCAGAAGGGTCAAGGATGAGAACATGAGTTTGAGACACTATACATTTCTACAAGTGTTGCAGACTAGCTTACAGTCTGTAAGAGATGCAAGACTTCTCAGTCTGCACAAGATCCTTCTGAAGAGGTATGCTTTTGCATTCCCTAAGACTTCAATGCACAGCTTTTATGTTGATTACATAAAAATGAGCTTTACTGACCACTGCCTCAGGAAGACTCACAGCTAACAGGAACACAGTGACCTCTACACACTACTTCCAGAGAAACACCTGCCAAATTTTAATGGAAATGCCATTCACATAACCTTCTCCAAGGTAAGCAAGCCCAAAGCACAGCTGAGACACAGACCTCAAGCATAGTAATTAAATAATATTGCAATAAAATTTTTTGGGGAGAACTCCCTCCAAATTCTGCTCTGCCATCCATATCCAGAAAGGAGTTTGGAAGTACAATGAAAGGGACTAAGAACAAGAATGAAGAATTTTGCTTTTGATTTTACCATTCTCTAACCATAGGCAACAACTGAACTTTTGCATTTAGGAAAACAAACCAAAACACAAATGAGTGAGCTGAGAGTATTTTATGGTAATTTAAAGACTAATGCAAAAGCCATTTAGAGTCATTTTAGAAAGAGAACTCTCAGTCTGGGGACTAAAGAAGACACTGGAGTGTATACGCAAACCAAGCAGCAATGGAAACATACAGAGGCAGCAGACTCTGTTGATCAGAAGAGGAACAACACAAAGAAACACAACAGAATGACACTGCAAGCACTCCCTACATTTAACACTTCCACAAGATCCAAATTCCACAGTGCCGCCACAGGAAAATAAATTCTGCAGTTTCAGCTCTCCCGTACTCAAACGAGTATTCCCATTAACTCCACTTACCAGAAGTTTAGCTTGTTCAGGCAGTGAAATCTGTTCCCTCTTTCCATCTGGATACCTTAGCATCAGCTGTGCCTTTGGTCCTGCCATAAAGGAAGTTACTATAAGTTAACAAAAACAAGGCAGCTGAACTGAGATTTTCTGTAGATCTTAGGTGGCACACTTTACTGAGCAGCATAGCAGGGTTAGAGACTGGAGACAAATACAAGGTTCCAGTCTCCAAAGATACCCTTCTACCACATGTGTTTAAAATATAACACACATCAAACTCAGGATTCTGTCCAGAGTTAACAGCAGTGACCAAAACTGGACAGTGTTCTCAGAGAAAAGCACACTGTGCTACCTCTGCCTCTGAGAATGCCTCACTTTGGTATCCAGCTCAGGCACCACAGGGAGGAATAGATACTCCAGCAACTTCTCCGTATTGGCCAAAGCTGCATTACTGAAACTCAATCCAGACTGTCAAGGCAGCAAAGCCAAATGAGCATGAGGTGGGCTGATGCCATTCTACTTCTCTCTACCACAGTGGTAGAAGCCCTGCTATACGCACCTGCATTACACACATGTGTACTTTATTCCTGGATAAGGTCTCAAAGTAAGAAACTTGAGCTCAGTGACTATTAAGAGTTCTGCAGTTTGAGGCATCACTATGCCAAAGAGGCGCTGTTGGCAAGGTGAATCGCTCAAACACCTGGTGTCAAGGAGGGAGTAAGACAGAAGAAAAGATTTAGCTTTTCAAAATAAGGGGTGAAACCATCCTTGTCAGCATATAAAGATTTTAGGGAAAAAAAAAACAAACCAAACATAAACAAAACACAGGTCACTAAAAAAAAGGCCCCAAAACTAACAAAACCCACAACATTGCAACTTACCATTTACGTCTAGGCCCTGGAACGTACTTTCAGGCTTGTCAGTTGACTCCTCCACTAAGCCTGCATCAATGCAGGGCAGTACTCTGTGATTTGATGTTGTCCCGGGCTCAGTCCTTGCAGGGGGTTCAGGCTGAGGCCTTCGGCTCTCCTCTTTTTTATACCCCAAGTCCTTGTGTGGAGACTTCCTTAGCTTGGCAGGATTCTCTGATTCTTCCTCCTCCTCAGATCCACAAACTGAAATAAACTCCTCACTTCCAGAGAAAATCTCTGACTCCGACTCCTCATCTGACCGACTCTCCTGCTTCGCCTGCGTGGAATCAAAATGTGTCTCCTGTAATGAGGCTCTGATAGCAGCTTCCAGCTGGCTGTCCTCACTGGCATCAATGAGACTCTCCTGTTGAATGCAGACATAACACAAATATAAAAAAACTGCTCTTAAATACATACTGAAAATCAAGAGGACATCAGTCTTCCAAAGAGAAGCTACTGTCAGGAACAAACAGTGTGCAAAGCTAGTCATGCTACGATGACTTTACTTCTTGGAGTTTCACATGGAGTTAATATATTTTCCTTCCACACATGCACAATTCTGTGACTGTTAAATCCAAAACAAATGCTGAAAGCACAAACTGCACAACAAAAATAGCTATCATGGGAGAAGGCATTCTCTGGTGCACCAGATCCTTGCACGCTCTTGCACTAATTTGTTAAGTCTGTTTATACTACAGAATGGGACAACAGTATAGCCAGGTAAGACAGGTTAGCATGTTCTTTCAGGTTTCTCCGGTTTTACTAGAGGGTCTTACACTTACTGAACGGGAACATTTTTCAGGAGGGCTGGTAGAGTGGCCATCCAGCTGCCCATGCTCACTCAGGAACCCAGTCACTTGGTCCAAGAAAGAAGTCACATCTAGCTGGTGCCACTCCACTAGTTTCTGACCTAGGGAACAAAAGGTGTCATGAAGAGGAATTTCAGCAAAAGATTGCAGCTTAGAGGTAAAATACACCAATTCACTGCTGTGTGTGCATTCTGCAAGAGTCTGTACTTGTGGAACTGCAGCTTCCTACAGGCTATCACCTGATATTATGAAACTTCCTCCCTCTCTCCCTTGAAAAGGTTTCAGTCACAGACAGACATAAGTACAGACCCTGATTATTTCTGTTCTTTTCTTTTTACCTATGGGAATGTGTGCACAGAATAGTGAATTAGGTTTCAAAATGAACGAAAAGAAAAGAAACAAAACAAAAAGAGAAAAAAAAAAAGCCAAACTATTATGTTTATGAAGAAGCATTTCTATATCCCTTCCTGCTTTGATTCTACACCTTGGCAAACCACAATTGCTCCTGTATGTAAAGAGCTAAGAAGGATATCTCAACTTCAGTATCAACATTAAAAACAGTAAGTGGCTTTGGGTGGATTAAGTCAAATAGCAAGAAATCTCAGCTCTGATTACAGACACTATTACTTCAGTCCTGAGAAGCAGGAGACCAGACCATTAATACCGTTGCACTATATGATGACGAAAGAAGACAGGGTGTTGGGATACAAAAGAAAAGTAACAATTTCAAAAGAGCTGGATGGGTAAGTAGAAGTTTGATTGTTCAGGTAAAAAACCAAAACCAAACCAAACAACAAACCCAAAGCCAAAATCGCACTGGAAAATTAAGATAAAATTTAGTAAGTCATTGCTGAGAGTCACAAAGCTTTTTTGCAAGGAGCTGGAAGCAGATTCATGTAAGGCTTACAAATATTGTAGTTTATTCATCGCATGATTTCAAGCAGCTTTTAAAAGACCACTAAAAAAGAAATAATTTCTAAGTTTTACCACCAGGTGGTACTATTTTCACTTGCTAAGCAAAGTACCCGGTAAGCTCTATATCAGGTGCAATAACCAAATACACAAAATTTCAGCAACTCTTGGGAGTTTTATTCCCTCAGTTCCTCCAAAACCTACATCTTCAAGAACAACGAGGTCTCTCAGAGAGCAAAACAACGTAACTGAGATTCTTCACTGAATACAACAGTGACGTTGTATGAAATATATAAACTGCAGGTAACCAACTGTCACTTATCTTACCTGTCCTGGGATCCAGGATGGAAACATAAGGGAAGTCTGCTAATTTATAAAACTGTATGTACCTCTGTCCTTCCTCACTGTCATGGTATACCTAAAAAAATACCAAATTGTAAGCAAATTACTGGGTGGAGAGGGAACACAATCTGTACCTTGACAATAGACAAAGCTTTTCCATTTACAGTACAAATGGTACATACAGTTCTCAGTAACTGACAAGCTGAAAATACACCTCTAACACTGCATGTATTAGAAGCTAAGTAGTAACATCTTGAATGCACAAGTGAAAAGCAGTTTATGCACTCAAATGTGCACCCATCAACTAAATCTACATCCATGAGCTACACTTCCATTAAGTCCTGCATCTTTTCTACAAGTTCACCAAGAGAACTGCAACAGTGACATTTTATTCAAAGTAGTCTGTTCTTTCCACTACCCCACCTACCAGGACACTAAGTTACCTGCACAGCCCTATTAAACTTCTCACCTGCCAAAAAATGAAATGCTCCCGGATTATGTTCTTCACAGCCTCATTGCTCCAAACATCACGGTTGAGACACTGACAGGCAAAATCTTGCACATTCTGAATGTTTATCATGAGCCACTTGTTCTGCATTTGACCACACTCCTTGGCCTGTAAGCAGAGAGAAAAGCTTTATCAGATAAAACTGAAGAGCCAGACCCAACCAATGCCAGCAATGATCAGTGATGGCTTCTAACACTGTAAGATTTTTCACCAAAACCCCTTCACAGTGAGAAAGATGGACAGTGCTAGTGAAAAGGCATCCACAAAACTGAAGGCAGGGCTGAAAGACCTGCTTAAGATGAGACTGCTTGAATTACAGAACCACACTGATGAAGCAAGCTGCTGGATTTCAACAAACCAAGCACAGAGTGGAAAAAGCAACTTGGGTGGGTGGGACACAGGGACACCAAATAAAGTATTTGTTTGGGAAAGAGTGCAGTCAATCACACTGATCTGAAAACAAACGAAAGACCTGCTCATTCTAAAGATAAACCTGTGGATCATCTTCTATAAGTAGGTTGCGTAATTGACAGAGGACTTGCATAAATTCAACAGAACCCCCTCTCTGCATGTTTTTTTCTTCTCTCCAAGTTTTGAGTCACTGTATTACTGTGTCACTGCCGAACTAGGCATCCTTTTTTGATGCTCATTATCCAGACTGCAAGTGGGGAGGGAGACAGGAAGGCGCAGGAAGAAATCTTACTGGTTTGAGTCACAAAGCTGGCATTGTCTGATTGCTTGGTTGCAAGTTAATGGTAGGAGTTTGATCAAGAATGTAATTCTGATCGCTGAACTGTCATACCTGTTGAAAAAAAGAGGGCTATATCAACAGCAGGAATGCTCTTACCACTTGGAAAGACTGGAACTAGCATACGAAGTGCCTTTCTTTTTAAAAAATTTAAAAAGTGTAAGTGTGTTCACCATCCTGCTGGTAAGGTACCGAACAGCAAATTCAAGGAATTGGGATGTTACTCAAGATTTTGCTGGTTTGGGCAATATTCTGTTCCCCAGACCAAAGTTTTTACTTTCAAAATTAATTTCAGACAGTGCACTTTTGAATAGCCAGCCCATCCAATGTGTGACAGGCAGCTATGTGAACCCCACACACTTAGCTTCATGAAATGTCAGTCTACAAAATTAATCTGCATGGCCAAGTGACCTGCAGAGCCAAGTTTTATTTTATTGAAAGAAAAAAAATGAATGTAGAAGCACAGAACAGTCCTCCTGTTCTCACAAGGGACCTTATGCTAACTACTTACCACTAATATTATAGTGTCAGAATCCAGTATTTGGTCACCAGGAGAGAAAAGTGGGGCAGCCGATACCCAAGTAACCAGTAATGGTCTTAAATATAGTCATTAGGCTTCAAAGACTTCTTTTGAGCTAACTGTGGATTTTGAGAACTAACTCTATAAAATCAGTTTAAGATGAGGCCTAGAGGTACTGCCCAAGTTTAAAAGGAACGAAAATCCTTATGTTGTTTGAGTCAACTGGGTTGGCTTAGTCCTAAAGTAATCCACACTAGATTAAAAGAACTCAAAAACATGTAACTAGAAAGCTGGAAAGTGCATCTCACTCTTCTATACCTACTTTGTATATTTTTCAATATCAGTGAAAACCTATCTCTACCTCTCCTCCACCCACCTAAGGCCCTCACAAGTTTGCAAGCAGGAAATTCCATCCAGAACATTTGCAAAGATGAGTTTTCACTTGTAGAGCTGGTGTAGCTTTTTAAACTACTTATAACTTCCTTCTAGAAAAAACAAAGAGGCTTTACACATAACATTTAAAAGGACGCCATCATCTCACATACACAGAGCTCTGCTCTTACACAGTTACTGCTTTTCTTCTGAGGGGGTGGAAAGAGCGTGGGGTGAAAAAATGCTGCATGTTTGGAGATTATATTGATGGGTTATTTTGGTAAGTGACAAAAGAACAAGGAAAGGCTTAAGATCTGGCTTGTGTACCCCAAAAGTCTCATGGCTTTAGATCTGCTGTTTCCAATATTAACTGGCCCCCATTTCTCTTCCTCCTTTAAGGTATAAAGGCCATCACCTGGCATTTAAAGAGCACACATATTGGGTAAATACAGAACAATCACCCCTGGCAAACATCTCTGTTCAAGCTTTCAGCAATCAGCAGAGTAGAAACTTTCAAAGACAGAGGCAGCAGATCTCGTATACAAGGGGACAAACACAAAACCAAAACAAAACCCATCTGTCCTGAATTTACCTTTACTTTTTCTACTCAGTCACATTTTTCATCACTGTGACAACTTATAGCAAGAAGCCAGCAAACTTATTAGACAATATGTGGAAGTCGTCTTATTTTACACTCGGTACTGGATAACCTCTAGGTTTTGCACTACTCAAAATAACATGTTTTCCTTTCATTTGTCTTTTCTGAACCATGTACAGTTTATAAATGTTGTGGTGGTTCTCCCTTGCTCAGCTCTGTTGAAATGCACTACTTCTTTAAGTCAGCAGGGAGAAACAAGGAAGTGGAACCAGCATCCTATGACCTTCTGGACATCTGCTAATCAAGCATGGTTTAGGTTGCAAGACAACAGATGACCAAGTCAGACAACGAAATGATCTAACACGAAATAGCCTATCTGTGCTGCATTTGTACTTCTTGCATGAGCCAAGGCACACATCCTTTCATCAACCAGCCATTCCTAGTCCAACGGTGCATCCGCAGGCTATGCTTAGGCAAATAGCCAGTCTAGAAGCACCTTAGGCAAGGATAATTGCACCATTTGAGTACAAGGACTAGATTAGCTTCCAAACTTACTGGTGCTTGCTACATACAAGGAAAATCAGCTGTGAAGCAGAGATCAGCTAAGAGAGGCTCAACTTTCAAAAAGAGGCCACTTCATACAGACAGACTTGAAACTCTGTAACATTACAGTCACTACACAGAAGAAGTGAAATCCTAAAGAGCATTAAGCACATAACTGCAAGCACCAGAACTACCTCCTCCCTAAACAAGAAGTGTAAACCAAGTTAATCCAGAGTGCATCGCCACAAATTAAATCATATCTCACATCAAATGCATGAAGGGATGGAACACCTGCAATTCTTGAGAGTAGTTTTTGAGATTAAAACACCACCATGCTGTTCCATACAAACCGTGTTTGGTGTGCAAAAATCTTCATTAAAGAGGTTAACTATGAAACTTAATACACATTAAAGCTTTGTATTACAGTCAAGAAATGACAGTTACAAATCCCTTGCACAATCTTAACTGACAACGGCCTAATAATATAACCACGCAATACTACTCAAATACAGATTATTTTAGTGACATTGGGTATTTAAGCTCTAAAAGTTTCTGTGACATTTTCTAGTAGGAAAAAAAAAAAGCAGTCTGGGCCAGCAAGGTGTTGACCTATCAGTTATTTACTCCTGGTTTGTATAGCCCATTCCATCAGTCACTACGTAACTAATATCTAGCAGCTCATGGTCAAAAGCGTACAGGATTAAAAGAAAGTCTTTTGTAGATTTTCTGTATCAAATATTTTTCACCACATTTCTATGGTGTAATTTCATTAATCACATACTTAATTTTACAAATATAGCGATCATAAGCTGTTCTGTATGTGAAGCACAGTCCTTTTTCAGAGATACCAAGTTAAAAACCAAATAAATCAATGCCATTCAACACTTGAAAAGTTTTCTTCAACAAAAGTTAAATCTCAGCTACTTTTAAAAGCTAATATGACTGAGTTAAAATGAAACGGCAACTTTTTGCACCTAATTGGTAAGCTTTTTTGTAATTGACGAAAAATAGGTTTCTTCTGGAAAACCAAAAATAGCTATCTCTATTTCCTATCAAAATCAACCCTTGAGTACAAAAGAGGAGCAACAAAAGAAGAGCAAAGATACATGAAAACCTTAGTAAGACCAGATGCCACCACTCTTGCGAAGTTTGAATAAAGTCAGAAATCCTAAATGATTCTATGACAAACGTACATGGCAAAACACTGACAATATTCTTGCATACCCTCCAGAGGTGAGAATACATCACGTACCAATAATAATAAACCCCATTTAGGTTAACACTAAACTACAAAAGCATCAAAATGACAGTATTTAGTCTTTGGTACTTTTGAATGTATATACATCTCTGATTTATTATATAGTTTATGAATGTTTCTCTAAGTGTACAGAAAAGCAAGAAGCTAACAGTAGCTTGCTAAAGATGAGTTCCGAGAGACTTATCATTGGATTCACAGGAGGCCTGACACTGGCCCAGGCTAAAAGTAGTACAGCAGTCTACAGGTAAAAGGTAAAATGGAAGTGGTAAGGGTCAACAAATTGAGAAGCTGAAAATTTTTATTGTGGTGAAGTTTAGGAATATCAGTTTGAAATTAAGAGTATTGCACTGGACAAGGAACTGTGCAAGTACAGAAAAAAGGTGAATGCCAATACCAGAAAGTGTACATGTTTTTAAATTTGAGTCAGATCTTTGGCACTGTTTGCAGTATCTGTATTGCACCATTTGATGATCAATTTGCATTTTCATGAAGTCATCATACAACAATCATCACCACCCTCCTCAATCTCAGCTACTTAAAGATGACCAGGTGGAAGTTCAGTAGTAACTGCAACTTCTGAAAAATACCTAGAAATTATGGACTTAAAAAATAAAAGTATATACCAGTTTGCATATCTGTAATCATTACTTAAGTCACTGATCCATATTATAACTCATTACTAGATCCATACACACCTACACAGAAAAGAAAGGTGACACTTGAAATTATAAAAGCTAACGGTCCCCTTCTCAGGCAGACAATCTCTTGGATACTTCTCCATCATGACCAGATGGAAAAACAACCACTATGATTTTATACAAGAGCAAGGCCTCTACTGAAGATAAAAGTTGTGCCTTCATGACAAAGGCACATTCAAAATACTTCTACTAGCTCAGGTATCAAAAATCACTCAGCTCTGTTAATAGAACTCCACCCGAGCTTCTTAGCAGGGCTGTGCTGAAAACTATACTGTCCCTTGCAAAGTACTTGCTCATCTATCAAACGCAATTTCACTTCAGCTTTTTCTGTACCATGCTCTATAAAGAGACTTTGAGGGATGCAATTTCTCTGTTTTGACCAGCCTCCCTCATGCACTAAAGTCTTTCACCAAGTGTGATTTGCCACACTGACATTTAAGCATAACTAATGATGGTAGACCACATTAAGTCCTTCAATAAGTCATCAGCATTTCCATATGCAGCCCATCAAATGTTTATCACTATACAGTAGAACACGAGGCTTCCACACTGCACACGGTCATCACAGAAGAAAGTGCACCAAAATTTCAGAACTTACCGTTTCAAAGCTGCCTTTGTGCATCAGATCAATGGGAGGTCTGAAGAGATCTGCTAGAGTAGTGAGTTTCTTATCTACTGCCCCTCCGTTTCGTAGCTCCTGCTCCTGTCGAACTGTACAGCCCCAGATGAAAGGAAGCTAAATTAGACAAAATACTCACAAGACGGGTTTATTATTTGCTACATGTCATACACTTTGGCACTAAAGTCACAAGGTCAGATCCCACTAAACAAGAATAGCTGTTATGTAAGGGAAGAACCCCACCTGCCTTAACTTTCTCAAGCACTGGGCATTTATTTTGGTTTTAAAAATCGTCTTAATGAATGTATCAGCAAAGGTCATATGCCAGTATTTGAAAATAAATGAGCAAAAAAGCAGCCATGACTTATACTACTGTCTCTTTCAGGTGAACAGATTTTCAGCCTTGCTTACCCCCAAGTACCACACTTTGAGCACTTTCTTTTAGCGCTATCGATTCCATTCAAAAAAATACAGAATGTATTTCCTACATAGACATGACCATACACAATAAAAGTAAATCACAGCAATTGCTCACCTAAAAATGTATGGATATGATGTATTTTATATGGAACCAAGACAGCTGAAACGTGCAATAACTATCCCACAACCACAAGCTTTACAGTAGTGAAAGGAGCTGTCAACAGGCTATAACATACAACCCATTTTTGAGCAGACTCTGGATTCCACAGGGAAAAAAGCATCTCTGTGAAGCAGGCCTAGGGCCAGGAAATAATCTGGACTTTCAAGGCCAGGGCCATTTTTTCAGAGCTTGCCAGTGGTATTTATCTATGAAGCTTTACCAAAAGATATGATGAAGTTTCATCATAAGCCCTCACAATGACTTGATATATTGTGCATCTCTAAATGAGTGGAGATGATAAGAAAAAATCTAAGGGTATGATGATTCTGTAAATGGTGTATTTTCATTAACACAGCTGGAAGTGGCTTTAGCACTTGTTGAGTTTATTATTATTGGAAAACCCTGGGCAAATCTGTCAGAGGAAAGAAAGTAATTATGAACACTTATTTTCAGTTCAGCATCCAACAGCACCTAACTATATGGGAACCTGGTCAATGGTTAGACCTCTTGAACACTCCAGCAACATCAGTGACAGCAACTGCACAACAGCTTTAACTCATCTGTGAAATGTCTGTTCTGCTGTCAAAGAATCATACTCAGTGAAGCTTAATGGCTTAAGTAACAGCCAGTGCTTTGTCATTTGAAGATTCTACATATGAACAGACAGTGGTAAACAGCAATTAAATTCATGAGAACCTTGTGTGCGGCCAAGGAAGCTGCCTCAGGGCTACTCAAATCTAATTCAAATGCCAGAATGACCACTGGCTAGCCAAGAAAAATTTAGTGAATGAACTTAATTTCTACATGTGTGTTAGATTATTCCCCCTTTTCAGTTCTCTCTAGAGCAGAAAAATAAATTTGTTCAGAGTTGTCAAAAAAATATCTGCTATACCAAAGCAGCCAGAATACACTGCCTGTAGGTTTTACTTATGTAACACAGGAAAATGTTTGGACCAGCACCTTTACTACCTGCTTCATGTGTTCATTACTCAGTACTCTCAGCCACCCCAGAACAAAACTCTAACCACCTTAACTGTACCACAAATATGGAAGAGGCACATCAGCAAACAGTACTGACACTACAACAGTGCACAGCCTAACACTGTTACTAGAAAACCCCACACTTTTGCTATACAATAGGCAATTTAAAAAAAAATTCAACAACTGAAAGGTGTCCTAGCTTGAAATGGAAACAATTTTCCACTCTTATTTGCATTAAAAAAAACCAAACAAACTCTAGCTTACTGATCTGCAGACACTTACTGGTTTCTGTCTGAAAATCCCGAAAGCCATCAAATATTGAGCGCGCAGGTCTGCGTCTTTTAGGAGCTTAAAAAAATATATTGCAAGAGTTATTTAAGAAGTATATTATCAAAATAATTGCACACTAGTATTTTTCATCACGTGTGGGAGAATGGAAGAGGAATCCGAAGCACGAATGGTGAGGGAGCAAGGTCATTAAGAAGGGCGGGAGGAGGACGGAAATGGGTTTATAAGACCCATTTCCTAACATACCCTCCCTCCAGCAAACCTTACCCCAGAAACAAAACACATATTAACAATACACCCAAGTTTAAATTCAGCCCTTTCTGATGGGCTCACCAAGGCCTATCAGTACGTAGCAGCAGCGCTGTCACAGCATCAACATGTCACAATTCCAGTGAAGATTTTTTAGCAAAGACATTCAAGTAAATGAAAAAAAACTTTGGAAGATTAAACCCTGCAGGATAATATTTTCTTTATAAGGAAATACATTTGGGCAGCATGCTTCTACTCTTTACAAATCTCTTATCTGGATCCTGTCTCACCTTCTTGGCTGGACTGGCAACAGCCACACTACTCCACCGAATCCAGCATCACTATCTGCAAAGAAACCTTCAGAACTGCAGCTGGACAGACAGAGTGGCCTAGATAGATAACTGGAATAGTACCTAAATGTATCACTGAAGTCCTTCCATACAACACAACCACTGAACTTGGAATGCAAACAGAACTGCCTGCCAGGGCTTATTCCAACTATTCATCTGCATCACTATTAACTGAAAGGAGAAGAAATTTAAGGTAGAACTTTCAAAGACATAATAAATAAGACACAAGAACTAATAAACAATTTCAAGATAAATACAATGTGTGTCCACCAGAAACCTGTAGTAAAAAAACATTTACAGTGAGAAAGCATGACCCACGCATGGGTTACAAAGCAAGTACCTCCAAAACTTGATTTTAGAGACCTTTCTGGTTTTGCACCCATAGTGTGTGCAGCATCTTTCAGCTTGTGCCACTCCAAGGGCATAAAGAATGGTGCACAGTTCTTGCTCCTTGCATTCTTCCTTTAAAGGAAAGAATCAGTGTATCCCATACAGACTATCATGGAAAAAGAAAGTAAGCCTGAATGAGGAACATGCTTGTGAATAATGCCTAGCTCCTGCTAGTAACATCTCTTTCACCTCTAAATGCTTAGGCACATGTACAACTCATTAAATCCAACTTTGGAGCAACTTAAACAGCTAAGAATAGCAACTGAAGGACCATTTCAGCAAAACCACCATTTCCATTGCCAGGCTTAGCTACAGCATGGTAGTGCTGCTGAAGATGTTCACAGCAGTTCAGGCAGCTCAGACAACCACCTCAACATGACATGGAGGTGTGCTTAGAGCTCAAAAGACATCCCCTGTGCTTAGAGCTCAAAAGACAAAGTGAACTGCCTTTCCAGTTTCAGCTAGCTTGTTATAAACACAAGTGCCATTACTGAGCATATTAGCACTGACAGACCAGACGGCGCCAGGAGGTGCTCACTTATCCAAAGATCACTTCACCTGGGTGGTGAGTGTATCAGAGGTCACTGTGACAGGTGGGTAGAACAGGACCAAGCATTAGGGTTATCAGATCTTAATCCTGCACTTCTTAGATTCTTGAACCCACAGGAGTATAAAAACCTTAGTCAAAAGCTCTGTTGGGCCACAGGAACAAGTGCACTGTCTTCAGAGAGCTCTCAGCAGCGCACCTTCCTCTGGAACCACCTCTCAGTTTGTGCATCTTGGCTAAAGATCCATCTCATGTTGAAAAAAAAAAAAGGTAAGAGAAAACCAGTTCCAGGGTAAACCTGAAGCTTGACCTTCTCCTTTCTAGCACAGGAACTGAACAATAAAAAAAGAACATTTCCTACAGTTATGAGACCACTTTAAATATGAGTGCTTGCATGCCTTTCCTTGATAAAAAAGGCAAGGCTCTAAATTCACTTGGCACGGCAAAAGCCACACAGACAGGCAGAAATGGCCTGGTTAACATGAGAAGGACAAGGCTAGAGGAAGAAAGCATAGAAAGAGAGCGCCTTAGATATCCATACAGACATTATACGAAAGGAGAGGATAATGTACCAGGTAATCCACTCCTGCTACAGAAGTTCCACCCCCATGCTTCTGTGAAAGAACCACTACAGCAAAGGTCTGAGATTGAGGTTTTGAGATTCAGAACATTAGTGTATTACCATAAGCACTAATCAGTGTTTTAGATAAGCACCCAAAAAGAAAACAGCATTTCTATCACCTGTTCCCTTAGAGGGGAAGGGAAAAAAAACAAAAGGTTTCAAAAGCAAAAGTGATAAATAGTTCCAGAAAACAAACAAGAAAAGTAGCTGCATGATGTGCTTTAAAGAGCAAATTAATTTCCTAAATGAGGAATGAAGAAAATTATGACTAATCATACAGTTCAGTCCTTTTTCCTGAATTATCATCTCCCTGAGAAGCATGCATTTGTCCTCTTCATTTTCACCTGTCAGTCAAGGCTCAATCTTTTATTCCACCAGCTTGAAAACTACACTTTCACAGCAGTATCACATGGTTCTGAACCACAGAACACAGATGTAGACTTGCACAGCTGTTGCCTCATAAAGTCCCATGAAACAGGAGTCCACAGATTTGTACCACGGGGAATGCAGCACCTCTGACATGTGAGGTTTTCAGTAACACTGGTGTTACTTCCAAGAAGGCAATTGTGTTACATGGCTGCAGAGTTGCAGCAAGGAAAAGAACAAGAATAAAAATACATCAATGCTTCCTTTCTAATCAGCAAGTTCTGTTTTTCTTCTGTCACTTAGCTCATCTCAAGGCAAAAAGAAGAAATAAACAGCAGCATAAGCCTACCTCCAAACAAGGGCTCAGGCTCTACTAAAATTTCCTGTTTTTGAGGAATTGGAGCTCGTACTTCATCCCTGTGAAGTGGGAAGAAAAAAAAAAATTTAAAAAATCAGAAAGATTACAACACTCCAAGCAAATAAACCACATTCCATTGTACTCAAAAGCGTCCTGCGACTTGAACCAGCCAAGGATGCTGCTGTACCACTGCACAGAATCAAAAGGTTTGACATCAAAAGGGACCAGGCTTTGTCAATTTATTATTTAAACATTTTTAATTCTTTAATAACTTAGCAAAGGCTGCTAGTCGATCCACTTGCCACCTTCTTCCCTGATTATCTACATAGAGAAAAAAAAAAATTAGCTTCCTTACTACCAGATTGCGTCTAAGACTTTTTGCTTCCACTTGAAACTCACAGCCCTCTCTTTTCCAGAGGAAAGAAAGCAGGATGGTCAAAACAGACATTTCCCCACATTTCTGAAGCAATTTTTGTTTACACAGCTGGGGTCTCTCACTTATCAACAGCTTAGTTATGCCTGCAGAGACTGCTAGATGATCTGAAATTAAGAATAGGAGAAGAATGGAAATCACATGGGCTCCAAAACAGTTTCACTTACTCAGGGTGGTCACTCAGCCCATGGAACTACGCAAAGGAGGGCATGGATCACCCAAAGAAATCCATTTGCTTTATCCAGTCTATGAGCTAACTCTCGAAGTGCCCTCTTCCCTCAGATTCTTTGAAGACATAAAGTGTGCAGTTTGTGGCTTCTGACCATGTGGGTTTCAAAAAATAACTCAGACTGATGTTAAGACTGATGCAGATTTTGTACTTGCTTATTTCTCTGCATAGCAGTGTACACAATCTAGCCTTTCCAGTGCCAAATCCGGTTACACTTAAACCAACACCATAAAACCCTTACAAGTGGGACGAAGGTCATTACTTTAATAAGAAACAAAACAGGACTCTTTAACTGACAAATTAATGTAAAGCAAGATCGTTAGAACAATTTAAAAATAAGAATATCTTGCTACTGGATTCCCAAATTCTACGTCTTGAGCTCTGTTTGCAAATAAAAAAAAAAAAAATGTATAAGCCACAGAAAACTTCTGAGGTAATGAAAGAGAGACTAACTTATGTTAGTCTACATACCAACTTAACATAGTAAGAACCTGTTTACCCAGAACAATATTGGAGCAATTAAATGTAACAAAGTATCAAAGCAGCACATATTACATGAATTGACAGAAGGCTAGAAAAGGCAACTGCCGTTTTTTTCTGCGTTACACTATTAAATTCTTAAGACAGAATAATCATTTTTACAGACAGGTTCACCAGGTACATACTCAGTGTGTGGTCGAACAGCAGACACTCCTGCAGAACTGGTGCTAGGCTCCTCTGCTATGCCTCCACCATCCAGAAACATGGTGACAGCCATCTCCAGATTATTGTTGCATGCTTCAAGCATATGCTTTCCCACACTTTCACTGGCACCTGTAATGATGGAAGCAAAAATTGAGCATTCTTTGGAAAACATTTTGATTGGAAATGCTAGGAGCAGCTGAGCAGCAAGCTTTCTCTCTCAAAGCACTAATAATTAGGAAGAACAGTTCACTAGTTGCCATTTATCTCTGAAGTACAACTATGACATGAGACAAACTTATCTCACAGGAGAAGGGAATGCCTGCATATAGGACAGGCAGACTTTTTCCTGCCATCAAGAGAAAACTTACTGGAAGCCATTTGAGGGGGTTTAGCATTGGTTTTCTTTTTTTCTAGGCATCAGACCTTTTTCAGTTGAATCGGACCTGGCTCAATTTTCCAAACACTAGCAGGCAAACAAACAAAAACCATGAAAACCTGACTTCACATTTTAACAGGGAGAATACTGTATCTCCTACTAAAGTGGTTTTTACCCACTTAGATATTTAGAGAGGGAAGAAAGATACCTTGTTTTACTGATTGCACTGAAAGACAAAAACGAACCAGCTAAAGCTCAGCCCACAGAGGGCTGAGGGTAGGAACAGAGGGGAGCCAAGAGGAAGAAAGTAGTACTTGTCTACACAATTATTTGTATAATGACTAACATTTATTAAAACCTCTCTTAAGTACACCTAAACCAATCTTAATCTTGCTGCTCAGAATGTAGTTCTTAACATTACTTATAACTCCTTCCCAAGAAGTCGGCTTCTACCTTCCAACTTCTCCTCAAAAACCATACCATCAACAGAAGCACCCTCATCAATGGAAGCTTTCCTGCACCCAACCCCTTAAATGTCTTCTTACTACAGCATCTGCCTCTATAGGTAGTGGGGCTGCCAAAGAGTTTATTTTCATATGGGAAGGCTGGTAGAGAAGAAGAGTGGCAAAATGCAGCTGAATCAGCTTGGGAGCAGCTTTTAGACCCATAGAAGTTCTTACTAGGTTCACCGCAGTCACCAAAATGAAGAAAACACTTTCCCCAGCACCACAGTCACAGATAACATCACTCTTAGCAAAGCACATTTGGACGTTTTTAAGATTTTTCTTCAAAACAAGAAGCTCTAGTTTGAACAGAAAATATTCTTGGAAACTGTTGAGATACATCGGTTCCAAATGACATGATTACCCTAAACCACAGAGAAAGCCAAACTGATGGAGTGAACTGGTTTTCCAAAAAACCTAATTGGCCATGCCATGGCTCGGGTGACAGTCAGCTGTATTTGAAGATCTTAATTGAGATGACGAAAGCACAAAATAAAAACTAGTCACATCTCAAGAAACTATTTTCAGCTCATTTCAATGTCAACTGTAGTAATTAAACAATACCGGCATATAGTTATACACACAGCACCCTACACCCTGAATGTACAGTCAGTCATGCAGAGTCATTAATTTAGAAGAGCTAGAAGAAAAATTACACTCAATCCTCTGCTGTTTAAAGAGATACCAGCACAGAAAGTGCTTGTACTTGCTGCTCATAACTCCTAAGGGAACTGCCATCATAGGCATGTTTTCAGTGCTTGTGCAGCAAACAGGACATACTAAATATTTCTCAAGTCTTAAATCAAACTTCAAAGACATTCGATCATTCCACCAGGAAAGATACACAGGGCTACTTTCTCTTAGCATACTTTTCTGGATGACAGCACTAAAGAAACACAATTCTGCCATCTAGTTAAGATAAATATATCAAGAACTATTTCTACTTATAACTCACTATCATCTACATTAGAATCAAACTGCTGCATATACTCAGCCTTTTTCCCCACAGACAGCAGAGATTCATATACTTACAACTCAAAGCTGAAAGCTGCTAACACAAACTACTGAGGTTTTGAGCACCTGTCAAATCATGCCACTACCAGCAAGACAAGCTCCACACAATACACTTTTAGATATATCCTTAATTCTGTTAAAATGGAAAAACAAAACTTCAAAACTCTACTTTAACAGCGGATGGGTGAAGCCCCGCAAGCCTTGTTTTGTTTTTTTTTTTTCCTTTGTGAAAGCAGAAAGCTGTGGTCCTCTAATGTTTAGCATAAACCATCCATATAAGCACAGAAAGCTGTCAGGATGGGTAAACTATCATGACTCTGCCTGTTCCAGATCAGTTTTTAGTAAATATCTCAGACACTACCAAAAAGAAACCACAAGGCACACATGGGTACTACAGTGAAAAGATATTTGCTGTAGGTCCTTTTCATTCAGAGGGTTTATTCTAAAAGGCTTCTTTAAGGGCAGCTAAGTGACCAATAACTTCTCAGTTGACACAGGATGTTCACAGCATACTAAACATCCTCAATATCCCCGTTCAGGATTTAAGTGCATCCAAGCCTGAGCACAAGGACGCAACCTTAAATTAAGCTGGTTAGAATAAACAATTTAAAAACAGTTTCATGTAAAACAAATGAGAAAAAAAAAAAAAAGCCAAAGATGGTTTATTAAACACTTCTTCAGTATTTGATATGCAATGCCATAAGCAAGGGGGAACTATAGTGAGGCCGGTTAAACACAAAGTGGGTCAAGCACTCATAACACGCAAGCCAAAGCAGGAATGATCACCTGCCGCAAACTTCAATTTAAAAGCAACTTACTGTTTTCCTTAGAAAACTAACCTAAAACTTCTCAGTAACCTGACCGTATTTTAAGACTGACTTATTTTTATTGTTTTTAACGCGGACTCAGGGTTCAGCTCCAGGTTCCCAACCCGGCAGTCAGCTTTATTTGCAGAAGCGGGACGCGATTCACGGAGCGGAACGGACCTCACCGCCGGGAGGGAAGGAGGACGTGCACCCACACCCTCACCACCGAGTAGCTCGGCACACCAAGCACCCCCAAGCCGCCGCTAAAAGCGAGGGGGACACGATGACACACAGGGCGGAGTCACCGCGAGTGCCCGGCCCGGGCACCTACCGCCGCGGCAAGCCGGGCCCCGGAGCGAGCCCGCTGACAAGCCCGGGCGTCACCAGCCCCCTCGCCTCGAGGGAGGCCGCGGCGGTAGCAGGCGAACCTCTAAGAGACTGGGGTGAGCGTGCTCGGGGCCGCCCGCCCGCGCCGCTCCGCCTCGCCCAACGCAGCGCCTCACGCCATGGCCCGCTCCTGCCGTCCGGCCTCCCGCCCCCGGCCCGCCGGGGCGGCCGCCCCCTGACGCGGCGACGGGGGCCGGACGGAAGCCGCCCGTTAAGCACGCAGCGGCGGCGGCAGCTACGGCCGAGGATCGGCGGGCCCCGGCTTCCGTGTGCCTCACCCGTGATGGCGGTGAACTGCTGGATTAACCCCTTCAGCGCCGAGGAGGCCGCAGAGCCCCCGTGCGCCGCCATCTTGCCGCCGCCGCACAACAACACGCACGCCGCCAGCACGCACCCTCTGCGCAGGCGCGAAACCCGCCCGCGCCCTTCCTCTGCCCGCCGTCGCGGAGGCGCCTCTCTGGACCGCTGCGGGAGGGGCGGGAATTACCATGGCAACGCAGCCAGACCCGCCCAGTTGCCTCGACAGCCCTGGGAGGCGGCAGTTGCCGTGGCAACGCGGCCCGCCCCGCCGCCGCAGCGGCTTTTCAAATGCTGCCGCCGCTCGGCGGGAACTTCCGCCTTATTAAACACTTTGAGTTCATCATACATGGGATTCCTTCACCTGGTGTTGAGTGATGAGAAGCTCACCATGTGTGAGACGGGAGCGATGAGCAGCTCACCATGTGCTCATCAGTGCGCGCTCGCAGCCCAGAAACCAGCCGTGTCCTGGGCTGCATCAAAAGGAGCTTGGCCAGCAGGTTGAGAGAGAGGAGTCTCCCCTGCTACTCTGCTCTGGTAAGACCCCCCCTCTGCAGTCCTGCGTCCAGCTGTAGGGGCAACAACACAAGAGGGATGTGGAGCTGCTCGAGTCCAGAGGATGCCACAAAGATGCTCCGGGGACTGGAGCACCTCTGCTATGGAGACAGGCTGAGAGAGCTGGGCTTGTTCAGCCTGGAGATGAGACAGCTCCAGAGACACCTTAGAGCAGCTTCCAGTGCCTAAAGGGGCGGACAATAAACCTGGAGAGGGACTTTTTACAAGGACATGTAGTGACAGGACAAGCGGAAAGGCTTTGAGCTCAAACAGTGAAAATTTAGATTAGATATTGGGAAGAAGTTCTTCCCTGTGAGGGTGGTGAGGCCCTGGCACAGGTTGCCCAGAGAAGCTGTGGCTGCCCCATCCCTGGCAGTGTTCCAGGCCAGGTTGGACGGGGCTTGGAGCAATCTGGTCTAGTGGAAGGTGTCCCTACCCATGGCAGGGGGTTGGAACTGGATGAGCTTTAAGGTCCCTTCCAACACAAACCAAACAGTGATACTGAGATGCTCCATGACATGAGGAAACATCTAAGAGGACAAGCCAAAGAGGTGCCTGGCGAGGATTATGTCGCACAGTGAGGAATGTGGTTATCTTTGGGAGCCAAGAGCTTGCAGCAACCCACCTCGGATGAGGCTGCTGGTATAGATCATGGGTTTTGTACACTTTGAAGTTCTAGTTGGGTTTTAGTTAATGCTCAACTTTATAGTCTTGCTTTTTTTCCATTCTACTTAATAAAAATAATGATTCTTATGTAAGATGTCATTCTTACACTGAAGACAAAATCCAATAAGAAGGAAAACCACACCTTTGTATATATATACACACACCAAAATACACTCCTGTACTATTTAGACCTTTGAAACGGCTAATTTATGTAATTTTTGTATTTATTGTCAATGGAATCACAGCAGCAGGATTTGCTATCAATGGCAAGGAAGTAAGTCTGCGCAAGACAGAGGAGTAAAATGCAAAAAGTCTAACAGGGACAGCATTCCAAACCCTTAGAGAGGTACAGCAGGACTGCCAGGGCCATAGAAACAAAGTGTTTCAAGCTGCAGAGACAGTTGCACCAGGCATGCTCATCAGGTGGCTGCAGGGGGGAGGTACGCCAGATGAGACCAGGAACTGCCCTGCATCACTCCAGATCAGTCCCAACCTGCCCTGAAATCATGAACAACTCAATACACCCATCAGCAGTAACCCAAAGAAGCAGTGCCAGAGCAGGTGCCATATTTTCAGCAAGTTAAAACTAGTGATCAGACTTCAGAAACTGATTGTAAACCAAAGCTGAACAGACTTAAAAAATGCTTTATCCTCATATGTTTTGAAAATGGAGTTTACTTCTTACTTGCTTATCATTACTAGAAAGACCAAGTGTCACTAGCATGAAAATAGTCACTACCTCTGCCTTAAAGAATATTTTAATTAATGAAGGATTGTATTTGACTGCATGGGTAAGACAGCAAACAACCCAAACAAAGGTAAAGATTAAACAGAAACAGATCTATATTGCTTCCAGCACAATAATTGAGGCAGCAAGAGGAAAACTGAATGACTTGCAGATGGCTTCCAGCTGTAACTTTCTCAAAACCATCTCAAAACACATCATCCCTTTACGAAAAACCCTCCCATTACTAGAGACACGCAGGCAAAGAAACAGCACAATTCACAATTTTGCTTGATGTGCTGTTTGTGCTTTCAAAAAAAATTTCAGGATTTGTTGGTTTTAAAACTTAAAACATCAGAAGATACTGCTGTCAAGGATTTTGTTACTAATTTCCCAGAACCAAGTTAAAGATCATCACTTCTACAGAGGCTCAAAAAAAGAACACATTTAAAACATTTGCTAACATTGGTGACTAGCACATACACTTAAGCGACGCAGAGTTGTGCTTTGCCCTCTTTCAAACATGGACAGTGGGAAACTATCTTATAACAAGCAAAGAAAGGTCAAAAGATAGCTTTATAATAGCAATAGATAAAACAATCTAGCAAGAATACTTCCGCTGAGTAGCAGCTGTCAACTCTTCACCAGCCTCAACATCCTCCAGGCCTCACCTTCCCCACAAGTCTAAGTGGTAGTTATGTGAATCTTATTTCTGACAACTTCAGCTGCTGTTCCCCCTTTTGGTTTAACTTTCTCCATCATAACTGTCATCTGAACTACATTTCTGCAATATTTTGCATTTTTAATCAAACTCAAACTAGTCTGAGTATGAAAATTAAATGGCACTAAATATAGGTAATACTACTGTACAAGAATAAAGCTGCAGAACCCTAGCAGAAAGACAAGAAAACTATCTTTTCCTAATGACAGCAAGTGCCAGATTTGCATAAGTGACCTCTATGAACAGAGGCAAATATAAGCCCACAACCACTTATACTGTTGGCATTATGAAAAATCCTTGGCTTTGGCAGTGGGGGAGTGACCTGTTTTTTTCCTCTTTCTCTAAGAAAGAGGAATGAGAACCTTCTCTAAGAAAGTGTATGAGAACTGTACCTGCAAGATTGGCTGTCCACTTTTACTCTTGTTGCCTGTTGTGCGAACAATGCCGTTCAACAAATAGTCTAAATTCCAGTAACATGCTTCAATTAAACAGACCAGTGGTTGTGTTGAGTGAAGCTTCAACCTTGCAGTCGGCAGACAACTGGAAATACAGGCTCATTTTTTAGCTTTAGCTTAACCTCTGTGGAATGTGCGTCCTTTCCACAAAAAGCTCCAAACTCATTTTAAGATCAGACCATCAGTTATTTTTGTTTTTAAACACTAACAGTATTCACATTCAAAATTATGTAAATGTAACTGCTAGAAAATAAGCTGCAGCCAAGAAAAGAACAATTACATTTTTTTAAAGACTGGGGGGGTAAATTATTAAAACTCCTCAAAATACAGAACTCTCTGTGGCTCAAAGTGATCCCCCCCAACCCAACAATTTTACAACTGTTTGCAGGAAGCTTTGCCCAACACAGGAGAAAGCATTACCACAGGTTTAATTCTCATTCCACCACATGTCTGTGGTTCTGCTGATCTACTCTGCAACAGGGCTTTTAAACATCTGAAGGATTGTCTTTTGCTTATTCTTCGGCAGTGAACAAATATCATTTGCATCACTGGTATTAACCACACAATTCAACACCTTTCCTCCCTTGATGCTGGGTGATTTCGTCCGGACTCTGGCAGGTGACTGCCAATTTTCATTGCAAGAAGCTCTGCGAGTTTTGCGGTGATTTGTTTCAGCTTGGTTTTTTGATAACTTTGAGTCTTTTGCCACCTTAGAACTTCCCTTTCTAGCAGGAGAGTCTTTCACCGACTGAGGCGGTTTGGTGCGAAGCAGATACTGATCTGGAGAGCCCTTCTGTCGATTAAGTGTCCTTTCCTCCTTGTTGATCTGCTTTTGCAGCTGCAGAGCCAGAAGCCTGTCCTGCTCCTCTTGCATACGTCTTTCATAGATCTCCTGCTCAAAGGCTTTCTGCATTTGCAAGTTCAAATCATTTATCTGCTCCCCTTGCTCCTCTAAGCTTTCTGGAAAAGTTCTTCTCCTCTTATCAAACACACAAAAGTCAACCACTTCTTCAGCTGGTGGCTCCAGCAACTTTCTTTTTGGAGTCTCCTTAGTGTTCTGCAGACTCTCCGGCTTCCCTTCATCTGAGTGTCTAGCCACCTTCATAAGGTCACATACTACACTTGTGCTGTCAGACACCACAGAATTTGCTCCTGATTGATTACAGGTACGAGCTTCAGCAGAATTTTCAAGGTTTATGCTTTCTACGTGTATTAAACTGCCACTGTCTGACTCAATTCCATCATCTCCTTTAGATCTAAGAACTGCTCCAGAGCCTTCCCCTTTTGTGATTCCATGCAACGCATCTGGAATTTCTTCTCCTACACAATTTGTTCCTGGTGTTTCTTCCTGCTTGACAGCAGTAGTTTCACTCGAAGCCGAGGTACTGAAATAGTTCATGCATGATTCCAAAAATGAATCCATAGCACTGGAATCTTTATTGACACCGGCCAGCTGTGGAGATAGTGTTGGCATTTCCTCTTGCTCATCTTGCCATGCTGAACTGCTGCCTTCATTGCCATTGGTCTCCTGAAAAAAAGGGAAAGACCATTAATACAGTAAATTTAGCAAAAGCCAATGGGTATGAATAAAATGCAAATCTCACTTCTCACAGCTGTGCTGTTCATAACTACTCTGGGGTATTAACTTGGATTCTTTTTAAAAAAGATACATAATTAATGTATTATAAAAATATGTAATGTATATTATTATCAATAATAAAGAAAATAATGAAAAAAAGCTACAGAAGTCTAGCTAAAGGACTGAAAACACAACTACCACATTCTTCTCTCATCAATGATTCAAATCAACTGTTCAAGCCTGCTCATCATCTTTTGAAGCTGAACAGGACAGCTAAGAGACATACGGAATGATGAAAAATCAGAGAGCAACCTCCTCTAGTGAGATCTAGAACCATCGTTTTAGTTTTACACATCACTGGTTGCAACCAGAGCTTGCTTAAGACATTGAGGTAAGGTGCCTATAAGGCTGTACAAAGTAACCATCAAAGTAAGCCACAGGTGCACATCTGCAGACTGTCAAGCATGGTTTCTTCCCTTTCCACGTTGAGAAATCTTGAGTACTAAAGGTTGTTCAGAAAGAGCAAGATGAATTGGCCAGTGCTGATGTGCCAGGGGAATACAAGATTGCCAATTCTACAGGCAAGGGGAAAGTTAACCCATAATTATTAACACTGAGATTTATAACAAAATTATTCTAATTACCGCAGAGCCAGAGTCACTCCTTCCTCTTTGTCTTGTTCTGGAGAATGATGCTGATCCCAATGTATGATGAAGCTTGGGAGACAGGTACCTTTAAAAGTAAAAAGAAAACACCTTTTAAAACTTTTTTTGTTCCTTGACTTGTCAGTGCTTTACATTAATTGAGATCTTCAGGTTTGTTCTGACAAACGCAAACAAGAGAAGGGCAAGTGTTCCTATTCTCCTCCATTTTATCCTCTGAGGAGATGTTTTAACATGCAACGGTTTACATTTACCCCAGATAATCCAGGAAAGTTGGCCTACAGGATTGCAAAGAAGCAGATGGAGATAAGGGGCATTATGCCAAGAAAAAGACTAATAATTAGAGAGCAAAAACTTCAATCGCTTACTTCTGAATGTCTCCAGAGTTGTTTGGTTTGCTCTTCGTCTTGCACAAATTAGCTGGGGATGTTTCAAGTGAGACACTGCCTGCTTGTGCAGGACTGCCGGGCCCATGTCCTTTGGAAACATCATTCTTCAACGACAAAGACAGATAAAAGAGTGTTATGTAAAACAAAACACGACACAAACTGGAGAAAAACCAGAAAACTACTTTCTTTCTGCTGCAGAGTTAGTTACTTTTGTCCAAAGAATTCTACAACCGTAAGTAATGTATCCTGATGGAATAAGAAATGTTACATGTTCTGTACACTTTCCTGCATCTAGTATTAAGAGAGGAGGTTTTCCTCAAGTAAATACACAGGTTTCATCATCATATTTTCAGGTAACAAAAACCAACCAACCAAAATCCCTAAACAAATTAACAAAATAAAGAAACAATCAAAAAGCCCAAAATACAAGGTAAACTTTCATCTTTCATTGTACATTTTTTTTCTTCAGTACAGGTTACAGACATCAATTTCTTCCAAACAAGTACTTTTAAAATCATAGGGAAAAGGAAGTATCCAGAGGAAAACCAATGTTTTAAAATGTTTCACAATGAAAACACCCAGAGCACATGTTTCAAGTGCACATTACACAGGTAGGAATGTTTGGGGTATTTCACCCTCCTGCTGGCCCTTCAAAAACTAACAAACAAACAATGATCTAAAGTGCCAGGTGCCAACAACAACTTCCAACTACAATTACAATAAATTTATTTGATTCAAAGTTTCAATTTTTGCCACGAAAAGTCCAAGTTGCTTGCACTGTATCAATGTTTTCCGCTGTCCCCCTTGATCCTAACTCACCAGGCTGTTACTCAGCCGCCAGGCCAACTCTTCATCTTGCTTCAGCTGTTCCTCCATCTCCCTTCGCCTCTCTTCTGCCAATCTCTGTTCCTCTTCCTCCTCTGCCAGAAGGCGCTGAATGTATTCCTCGCTTGCCTTGATCGCCTCTTGCTCATGTGCTCGCCTTTCTGCCTCCACCTATAAAAGGGTTTTTTTAAATGCATCTGGTTACTGCTGTAGGACCACACTTTATGCCAGAGCCCTTCAGCTGATGCTCTTTAAGTGTAAACAATGCACTTTTCACAAAGCCACGGCACGCTTCAACACCAGTATTTAATTACACAAGTCTCCAAAGACATAAGAATGAAACTAATACTGGGTGTAAGGTTTTCAGTTTGATTACAGTGACCTCCCTTTTGGTTCCTGTACGACTATACCATTAACCTTACATTACAGTGACCTTCCTTTTGGTTCTTGTAAGACTATACCATTAACCTTACTCACCTGCAAGGTTAAATTCCATTACCTTTTCAAAATGTTAGTAATAACATCTAAGATCTCCAAGCACAGGGGTCTAGAGATGAAACATCCTTCTTGGTCTGAAGCAGCATTAAATCTACCTTCCTTAAGGCAGACATCCTCTCTTGATAAATCAGTTATCAGTAACTCCACAAGGATACTTCAAGAATGCATAAAGCTTTCTTAACTGGGCAATGGAATTTGGAGACTAGCTTTAGAGAAGGGCATCGAGCTGTAATACTACAAAAGCTATGTTAAATGTGAGTTTGTTAGAAATCATGCATTCATGTCATGATTGGCAGCAGATACCATTACTTATTTCACTGCTTTTGGGCCCCATCTCCATTAACCATCGGTACTATTGCTACCAATCAATCTTATCCCCTAACTACCATAAAAGAGAATCCCACAGTCCTCTGCTCATAACTTCTGCTCTTGCAACAACTAACAGGGCTGCCAGGAAAAGGAGCATTTTGATACTATTTCCAGCTATAATTCTTACAACTACCATGTCTGAACTGGAAGAAGGATCCTTAAATAGGCAACCATTAAGACTTCCTAAAAAATCTATTCTGATTTTCAAATGAACACAGATAAAACAGGGAGTAAGGAAGTAAGAAATAAAATGCTAGATATTACTAAAGCTCACCTAATTGTGCCCTGTTACTTAAGGAGGAAAATGAAGCACTGCAATGCCAAAGCCTAAACAATCCAAAATTTTTATGTTTGCTAGTACAAAATAAGCTATGTGCATCTGAGGACATATGAAAGACATTTTAGTATCTGTTGCCAGGATTGAAGATAGTGAAAAGTAACACTCTAACCCTGAAAGAACCCTGCTGCACACAAGGAAGTCTCTCCTTTTCCATAAAGGACAGAAATTTAATTTATACTTCAGGAATGACCAGTGTGCTCCTTCAGCAGCAATGCCCTTTTAAATAGCTTTCTTTTTCATTAAATAGCATTACAGCTGTTTGTGGGAACAATTAAAATAACTAGATACAAAGCATTTATGCTTTTAAATATATTTTTAGACTTACCTTGCTAATCTCTGCTTCATATTCCTGCCTCAGTTCCCCAGGCTTGCTTAGCTGGTGCTGTGGATGGGGGACACAGACTAATTGAGAGAAAGAGAGGAAAAAAATAAGTGAGGAACTAAACAAGATCATGACAGTCAACAAGAAAAGATTTTAACAAAAGATTACTTCCACACCCTGTCACAGGAATGATGTGACTTACATCAAGTGGTGTGGGAGAAAGCACTGTCTTACAGAACGGCCAGTGCAGTTTTCCAAGCACTGTATATGAAGCAAATACATACGTTGACTCTTAAGTCTTTTGCTTTTTTGCTGCTGAAAGAACTTCTTAATGCAGCAACTGCCACAACTTGTCATAGAGCCAACCTACCAATTAGCCTCCCCCAAGGGAGCTTACAATGTAACAAACCCCAAAAATCCCTCTTCAAAGAATTAATCAGATTTCACTTCCTTTTCTCTGACACCACAATTTTAGGCCCAGAGACTCCTGCCCAGACTAAAGCCCTATAATTTCTAATCACACTAATTAATAGCATCTAAGAGTGAACAACTTTGAACCACTACGTTTATTTTCCAGTGATAAACACACACAGGCAAACACTCCACTTACAGATTTTACAGCCTAAGTTGTATCTGTAATGATTTACAGCCTTTGCAAGGCTAGGCAGCCACACATCAGCACTTTGGGCAGAACACACAAAAAAATATGCACTTAAATGACCAAATATAACTCCCTCTCTGACCTACACATGAAAATGGCACAGGTGCCCATTTCTCTCCCTCACAAGCCCCTTTCACAGGAGAGCTCTGACACTGCATTTGCTAGCACTAACACCTGTCTACGTCCAGCATCTTGTTTCACAACATCCAAAGTCCACCAACAGCAATTAAATTGGTAACACAGAGCTATCCCAGGACAAGTGACATTTTACTTACTTTCCTCTTCCAAATCCTGTCCGTTAATCCTACGCTCACACTCCTTCGGGTAATGCTTCTGGATCTTTTCCCAGAGCTCCCAATTGACAAGAGTATTTCTGCGGGCATTATATCGGGCCCAAGAAGAGACCCGACGCCGACAAAAAGGGCAACAAAGACTGGCTTTTTCAACTGTGAGCTGGAAACAGGAGTTACAGAGGGTATGGTTGCATGGCAGCGTCACAGGCTCTACAAAGATCTCCATGCAGATTGGGCAGAGGCAGTCAGACAAGGAAAGTGGAGCCCCTGATTTCTTCGACATACTGGCTTGAAGTAGAGGAACAAGACTAGTACAACATCAGCACCTGAAAGCAAAAAGAAACATGTATTTTACTTCCCATCATGACTATAAAAGAAAATGCTCAGTTTTACAGCTACTTTATGTAAACATTAAATTTAAGAAGTCTGCTTATGTGGTTATTTTTGCTCATGATCAGACTCTGAGAAAGACAGAAGTCTTTCCAGAGGACATGGAGAAACTGTAGCAGATTTTCCTACCAGTTTCCTATGAGTTGTAACAGATGCTTTGGGGATAGCAAAGAGGTGGTATGGAAAGGGGGGAAAGGTGGTGAGATTTCCTCCAGCATTTACTCTCTACTAGTGACACACTATTCTCATGTTTGGTGGATCTGTCATCACAGTTACCTTGGCCTTCTGCTCAGTCAGTTTTTCAGTATACGCTCATCCTTCAAAAGCTGCTCCGGTAGAGACTTGGTTCCAGCACGTTCTGAAGGTGAACTACAACATCCTTGTGCATCAGAGGCCAGTGTTCCTCCTCAATCACTTGCTTAAGCTGAGTCTAAAAAGTCAAAATACTTGTTGCTAATATAAGCAAGAAATTAACCAATGCATTCAACACTTCAGCATCTTCTTGTATCCAGCCTCTCTATTGCTTCTTCCCACAGGACTTCTCCACTTGGCCCAGAAATATATAATACAGAAAATAAGAAACACCTACAGCAAAAAAGGAAAAAAAACCCTGGGTTTGGTGGGGTTTGTTTGTTTTTAAGTTATAGGAACTTCTAAGTTTTTATAAGCTTCTCAGAAACAGCCAGCTTCAAAAAGAGCTGAGGTCTTTCTGAGAGGGTGCAATTTCAGTCACGCAGGAACTCGACATGGAGACAAATACACTTTAAGTTGGGTTTTATTGTTTCTGCTTTCCCTCTGTCGATAAAACAAACTCTTTTAATTTTTTAAAAAAACAACATTTTTCCAGGCAGTTTGGTAAAAAGCCCCACTAACTCCGTGTGTACCTGCTCTGGGCTGAGCTCGATTAGTACGCAGAGAGAACACTGGACGCCTGGCGAAGGCCCGGGATACCCAGCGACGGAGGCAGGGCGGGGGAGCAGCCCCACATACCACAGCCGCGGCCCGGCATACAGGAACGCAGCTGCACCGCTAAGGACAAGGCCGGGCCCCCGCTCGGCGGCCGCCTCTCATCCCCCGCACACCCCGGTCCCCGAGCGGTCAGGGCAAGGAGTCAGCACCCACCGAGCTGCGGCTCTGCGGCGCGGGGGCAGCGGCAGGCACGGCCGCAGCCTCCTGCAATGGCCGCCGCCCGTAGTGCAGCCCGCCCGCAGCCCGCTCCGCCCCGCCCCGTCCCGCGCTGACAGGCCTCTCCCGCCGCGCTGCCTTTCGCTCCTCCTCCGAGCCGAGCCTGCCGGGAGAAAAACACCGAGGGTGCCCCGGTTGAGCAACCGGCGGGGAGCGAGGCCGAACCAGGGTGACAACCGCCCTCTGCCGCACGCAGTCCCGCGGCGCGCTGCGTCTGTGTTGAACCGCGGGGCTGCGGACCTATTGTCTGAACAGGCATTTCGGCCATAAAGCGTTACCCGCGGGTCTCGCCGGTGGGCGGCCTGGCGAGAGCCGGCTTCCCCCGTGTGCGGAAAGCAAGAGCTGCTCCAGAAGCAGGAGACGGAACTACTAAACAGCTAAAAATGGGAGTCTTCTGCCCTTACTTCTTCTGGCCTCAGAGAAAGTAATTAGTGTTAATGAGGTGGTTTGGTGTTTTTTTCTGCACTTACTGTGGGACAAAGGTATGCAAAGTTAGGGGGCTTGATGTCCCCGCTATCCTGGAAGTGACATGGGTTTTAAACCACATATTTCATAGCCTGTATTGTTAGTTTTGGTTTTTAAAGAAACAGCTATCAAAGGAACCTCAATTTTTCCTCAGATTACCCGGTTCTGCAGTAAATAGCAATTTCAACCGGGAACACAGAATCACAGTTTAAAGCCATTCCGCCTTGTCCTGTTGCTGTTAGAAGTTCTTGTAAAAAGCCTCTCTCCAGATTTCTGGACAGCCCCTTTAGGCACTGGAAGCTGCTCTAAGGTCTCCCCAGGACCTTGAAAGGTAAATACACCATTACAGGTCGTACATCCCCATGTTGGAGCCACACCAGCACCACCCGCATGTGCAGGACCAGGACCAACCTGACCCTCCCCAGTGCTCACCTCCCCTCTGGTATCCACAGGGCATCCTGGCTCAGCTCCTTCTCCATCATCTCAGCCTGCAGATCAAACTTCTGCGTCAGTGTCTGCAAGCTTGAGTCCAGGTCTGTGAAGAGCGTCTCCAAGGTTTGCAGCTTGGTTTCTACTCTGAGGGATGGAAAACAAGTGTGTTTCATAGGTACCTGGGCATCAACAGGTGGTGCTTTCTGCAGTGACGGTGGGTGACACCTATGTTGCACTGTGAACAGATCCAGATGCCATTCTGAGGCTTCTCTCAAGCTATAGGAGAACATGCACCATTAGAAATTAAAGCGTTTTTGACACAACCCAAGGGTTTTTTAGCCCTTCCCTGGTTCCGAGGTCTTATAATTTGTAAATACAGATGCAAGGTTTGTATGTAGGGTTGTTGGCAGGTATCAACCATTTGCATTAACATTCGTTGTGCAGGGATTTTTCTCTAATTACATTTTCAGGTGATTTATGCTTTTACTTGTGGTGTCAGGATCTTTTGAACCATTTCCATCTGACATTGAGCAGAACTTCTCATTCTTCCTCAGGTTAAAAATGACACCAATAATAAACAAGCCACCCCCAGCATTTCTCTTCTCCCATCAGTTCATACTGATGGTTTTCTATTTTGTAGGACTGTGCTTCCACAATAAAACAGTGTAATAAGACCACCTTAGTAAACCAGCAATAAGAAAACTGCTTCATAACTGGGATTTGCTGCTCTTTACTCACAGAGTAGGGTGTGTTGGGCTTCTGTCCTTCCAGGGGTGGTTTTTGTGAAGACCATTTTATGTTAGGCTCTGAGCTGATTTACATGGAGGTGTGTTCTGCAGAATCCTGAGGATCTCAAAGCTATCAACATACAAACAATTCAAAGTGCCTTCCTAAAAACTGAACAAATACCTCAGTACTAAATACTTGACAAGTACTAGCACAGCATCGGCTATTTCTTCTAGACTTCTGTGATTTTTCTTTGCATTTTACTGGCCGAACTTCAGGCTGTATCAGTTAAACAAAAGCTATGTCATTGGCTAAATTTTATTATGGGCAAGGCCCTACATTTTTTGTCTTTAGCATCTCTCTCTTCATCCCCAGTTTGCTGCAGTCCTTCTGTTACTATTATGATTGTATCATGGTAATGTTTACAGAACTGGATTCTGAATTGTGATTACCTGTGTTAAATACAGTATAAAGGTCTTTACCTTGTTTGTTGTGGTCCTGTTTCCTTTATCTTTGGCTGAACTTTTTTGTAAGAACAAAATACACAGTAGCTTTCAGGTGATGACATTAAAAAAATAACAAAGAGAGGCTAACTTTAGATAGCATGAGCAGCAGATTATATAAAATAGTTTTTCTTTCTTTCATGCACACTCCACAGTATTTTTTTATCCTGTTTTAAGAGAAAGACCAAGAACACCATTGGTGCACTATTAGTAGCTCCCCTGTCTACTTGCCTTTCTCTTCTGCTTTAGATTCTGTCTGCAGTTGACCTGAATGAGGAGAAAATAAAAGGGCATCAACGGGGGCATATTTTCCGAAGTCTCCCTGACCTTAATCCATTATCTGAGTGGCAGCTTTTACGGTTCCTTGTCTAACACTTTCCGGTTGTTTCCTGAGGCTAGGAGACTCCTTTGTCTTGGAAAGCTGCTTACATCTTGATCTTACTTTGGATGAACTTCTCTTGCTTCAGCAAGATGTTTATTGCTCAGAGCTTCCTGTCGGGTCACAACAGGTATTTTGGGACTGGGCATGTTTCTAATAAGGTGTTGGATTTCAACAAACTATTGTCTGTCCTGATACATTCCTGGACTAACTTTTGGGTGGGGGTTTCACCCATTTACATATATTTATGTGTGCATGTTGGCAAAGAGAATTTTAGGACTAAAATAGAACTTTAATTGAGAAATGGAGATTGTATGTTGTAGAAATGCAGGTAGCTCAGAACTGCAAGAGCTGATAGGTAGTAATGGGATCAAGTCTGGCAACGCAGAGAGAGCAAGTGAATAAGCTGAGGTGAGGTGAGTTGGTATTTGCTACGAATAAGTTTCAGCTCCACTTCATAGCTATAGCTGAGCAAGGAGAGAGCAGCAGTCTAATAATACAAGGCACTGGTTCAAAAACTCCAGCAGCAGGAGGAGTTTTAGGAATAACACAGTGTTATTCCTAAATAATACACCTTTTGTCCAGTGCTTTAGAATTTGACCAGTTTTGCCTTTCCAGCACTTTCTGATACCAGGTGTATTGCCTGTCTGTAAATTACTCTTGTGTGGTTTTAAGCATCTGTAAGCAAACATTTCATCATTTGCTAATTTTGGTTCTAAAAATTTCTGTTCAGTTACACCATGGTAGGACCAATCTCCATAACTAATCTGCTACAGCTTTTTGTAAATTCTGGTGGGATCACTGCTGTTGCTTCTTGGATCCAAGTTCTGAAGGAAATGAAGAATGGATTAAACCTCCTGCTTTCATTTCAGTCACGATCTCTAAAAGCTTTTTCCTTTAATGCAGTGAAGTTACCATTACACTCACTTCATGGTACCAGTTAGATCCACGCTTCTGCAATCGGTTTCCCCACAGACTCAATTTTCACTTTTTAAATTCAGGAGTGTTTCCATTGTTTCTGTTTCTCTGGTCAGGTCTCTAGGTTTGGGTTGGGATTTTTTGTGGTTAATTGGAGTCACAAAAGCCGTTGGTGAACAATGTCAGTATCTCGACCGGTCGCTAATTTCATAAGCAGAAGTACTGCATTCCATCAGCTGTGATGCTCTCAACAGACAATGATCATTTTTACTACAGACAAACCAGTTACATGTGTGGCACCTAAGCTGACTTAAAAATTTCTTGCTTGATACCAAGTGTACAGTACTTTTAAAGGGAGCATATGAAAATCCCTATGTGAAAATCCACCAAGAGGGAAGACTGTGAAAAATTTCAGACCCTTTTCCAACTCTTTTTCCTGAAGAGCTGGGCTCATGGCTTATATTTGATCCTGCCATTGCTGCCCATCTGGTTAGAGACACCATCTACAAGTGACTGTGCTGTCGCACTGCAGCTGAACACATGGACTGGTGCCAGTAGGGACAGCTGAAGCCGGAGTATTATACATGACGCCAATGAACCTGTTGGTAAAGTGTTCCTCTTCTGAGTACAGGCTTTGAAAATGGAGGGTGAATCAGTGTCACCTATGTCCCAATTCCTCAGCAACAGTGATCTCTCTTCATAAAACTTCTAAGAAAGGTCCGTTCTCAGGGAAAGGGGGATCTTAACGTTAACCAGTACTTCCTATCTTTGAACCAGACTCTGAGGCACTTTCCTGAATTCTGAAGTTCATCCCAAACCTCCCATTTACAACAGTATTAAAGTGTGAACCTGAATTTCCCGTTACTCATAATCACCCAGCAACACTTCATGCAGCTACAGGCTTTTGCTGATGGAGCAATTACGCAAATCTCGCAGTGAACAGACAGGACTAGCAGTTTGCACGCTGGCCAAAACAGCATTCACCCCTTCTCCCCAGCAGCTACAGGAGAAACACAAGATTGCCCATGAACTACTCCCCTTCCCATATGCACGCAATGTATATCTACATCCAATTACCCATCAAAACGGCAAAGGAAGCGCAGGTTTGTCGTTCTAACACATAGTCCTTTCTTCTTTCCCCTGCCCCTTGTCCTTCCCTGTCCCTTAGCACAGTGCCAGCACAACCCTTTAATGACCTGTTTAACGTCTCGTTCAGGGAGCGCAGGGAAATGCTGGCTTTAGCCATCTTCCTGAAGAGCATGAAGAGAAGAAATAAAAGCTGGAGTGGGCTTGATTCTTTCTCCTGAAGCAGGCAGCCACAAGGACAGGAGATCTGACTCCTGCGGGAGGTTGTTTGTACCAAGGCTTTTTATAGACTGTATATCCAAATATAGGTCATAGATGCACAGACACATGCTCATAAACGTATCACATACTGAACTAAGCATCTGGACCACTTCCTCTGACCCACTGGTCCTGTCTGCCTTCATACATAAATGAATTCTGAAATGATGGCTACCTACACTATTTGGCTTTTTTGCTGTGTTTTGGCTTCACTTTGCTGTAGCATCCACCCACAGTTCATGTCTTGGGCCAAATTCTCCTGCTGTTAAAGTATGCACAAACATATTGCCCTTTTTCCTTGTTGTTTTTGAACACTATGACGGTAAAATCAGACTTGGATGAGAGTGACTTGTGTTTGGTTGCAGGGAGCTGCTTTGAGCAAAACCAAGATGGTTGGAAAGTCTTCCATACAGGAAGGACAGCCAGCACAAGTGGTTAATGATTTTCAGGAGCAAAAAGAGAGCTGGAAATTTTTCCATCCAGAAAAAGAAAAAAAGCAGATAGACAATGTGCATCTGGTAACAGCACATCTGGTGAAACAAGACAGCCCAAACTCCACAGCAGTGAAGCAGGTCTTCAGCCAGTACCAGCCATTCCATTTTAAGAAAGGTTAAGGACAGCCCAAGGAAGAAAAAAAGCACAACTTTTTTTTAGTTATTTGCCCATTCCATGGGAAATCTAGCATGAGCCAAACATATGAAGAGCTGCCGTGTTCCTACTTAGTACATTCTCCCCACCCGCATCTTGCAAATCGAGAGGTATTTCTAGCAAGCCAAGTTCTGCTCGTGTTTCTAAAGCTTTGAGAAGACAGTGGAAGTATTTGGGTAATGGGGAGCCATGCCTTTGGCCCTTCATGTTCCCCCTGTGATGGGGTATACAACATACATCTTGACACAATTGTTTGTAAGTCTGGCAATATTACAGTGAGTATAAGCACAAGAGAGCAGTGAGAGAGAAAGCATTTATTAAGACAAGTGTAATAGTTAATTCTTCCCTGGGATAGACAACTAAATACATAAGACAGCTGACCCATTAAACAGATGTTAACATTTCCCCTGCTCCTTTATTTACTGCAGTGTGAAAAAAAACTAGTTAAACTAAATGGACTACTCATTAGTTGATGCTTCTCTAGTCTTATACGCAGCTGCTGACCAAGTAATGAAAAATGTATTTCCACTTAAGCTATGACACAGTTTAGCAGGAGAGAGTAATGTAAAGCATTGCAATAGTTCAAAGTGCAAGTGGCTCAGTCAGTGGCATCTTTATTACTGCTCAGCATCATTCAGCATTGCGGGCATCCCCATTAGTGTGAATTTCTTCCTCCAACCTTAATTATGTCAGCTAAGTCATAAACAAATATTACCCCTAAATATACTGAAACCCGTTTTACCTAAATTCAAGAAGCAAACTGCCAACCCTGTAAAAAACAGCTGCAGTGAATACCAACAGCTGCAGTGAATACCAACAGCTGC
>WYDI02023747.1:0-15202 GCA_009867235.2 Psittacus erithacus | reverse complement strand
TTCAAGAAGCAAACTGCCAACCCTGTAAAAAACAGCTGCAGTGAATACCAACAGCTGCAGTGAATACCAACAGCTGCAGTGAATACCAACAGCTGCTGTAAAACATTGTATGAAGCCAGTTACATTATGAGTACTTGGGTGAGTACACAGCAAATCCCCTTCCCTTCTGAAGGATGCTGCAGGTTTCACTGTTCAGTTCACTGTCAGCACATGTAACTGGACTCCTTTCAAACACTCTGAGAAGTGGTTTTGGCCCTGAAATTTCTTTAAACATCTCAGTGTCTACTGTTCTGGCAATGGATACACAGATAGAGAACTACTCTGATCAGCAACTAATACCCTTTTGGACCCTTTGATCTCTGCACATGCGATCCAGTTCACCTTCTCTCCGTGCTCAATGGTTACCTTTGGTAAAACTCTAGTATGTTCATTTGAAGCCACTTTGTTGAGCTTTCCATCTTTTCTGGTGGAAGCAGGTGCATGGGCCTTCCTCCTCTGCAGCGATTTTGCTGGACTTTTCAGCTGCTTTCCAACGTCACTGTTGACATCCCAGAGCAAGACTTTCCCATCATTTCCTCCAGTCAACAACCAATATGCTCCTGGCATAAAGAGGACCTGTGATACTCCCAAGCTGTGACCTTGAAACTCCAGCTCACGTTCGAACTTGACACCAGTGACTCTAAATATTCTGACTTTACCGTCTTGAGCTCCGCAGCCAAAGAGGTTGCCGCAGGATGCAACAGACAGGGAATGTGCAAGTGGCGGGTTGAAGAACTGACCAGCTGACTGTGGACCATTCTCCTGTGGTTCACACTCCTGCAGGTTTGTGGTCCACAAGGGGCGAGCTTTCTGCAGGCTCCACAGCATAACCTTGAATAAAAAAAGTATGAACCAGTAATTTGTCCATTTTACGCAAGATCAGATGTTTCACTAACTGTAAAACTAAATCGCTATGCTTCATGCTGGAGTACCTCTCCTGTGGAGACAGGCTGAGAGAGCTGGGCTTGTTCCGCCTGGATAAGAGTCTTAGAGCAGCTTCCAGTACCTCAAGGGGCTGACAAGAAATCTGGATGAACTTTTGACAATGGAATATGGTAACAGGACAAGGGGGAATGGCTTTGGAGCTGACAGAGGGGAGATTTGGGTTAGATATTAGGAAAAAAATCTTCCCTGTGAGGGTGGTGAGACACTGGCACAGGTTGCCCAGGGAAGCTGTGGCTGCCCCAAGCTGTGGCTGCCCCATCCCTTGGCAGTGTTCAAGGCGAGGCTGGACAAGGCTTGGAGCAACCTGGTCTAGTGGAAGATGTCCCTGCCCGTGGCAGGGGGCTGGAACTGGATGAGGTTTAACGTCCTTTCTAACCCAAACCAGTCTGTGATTCTTGCTTTAGCAGAGCAAAGACTACGCATGAGTGCAAGGAACGAAAGAAGTGCTGTGAGGAGTGGGTGAACTTTACCTGATAAATATGGCTGATCTTGACAGTATGCTTTCCAAACCCTAATACCGCCCTACTCAGCAGGATCAATGACTCAGACCACAGAATGGATGAAAGAGTTTTCTAAATGTTTTTGCATTCATCTCAGCAGCAGTAATCATGATATACTGCACATCAATTATTTAAAAGGAGAGACGCAGAAATGTTAGCAGTTAATAGAGATCTTTATCATTCTGAATTTTAGTTTTGCCTGCTCCATGTGCTTGTCCTAAAATAATCATTTCACGAATGCGCTTGACAAATGGTACAGCAAAAGGCAAACAGTAGTTCAGGTCCTCACTTTTACAGACATCTTTGGGTTGTTGTTTTTTTATATTCAATGAGTAGATCTGGCTTGTGCTATGACCATATTGACGTAGGTCATTCTTTTCCTGATGAGAGGGGCAGGGGTTGTGCTTTTAGACTTGCTTTTAAAATCCCAACCCCCTCAAAGACCCTCATGGAACAACTGTGCCTTCAAATGAATCCTGTGTCTCATTCAGCATTTCAATTACTATGGATTTATACTGTGCCAGTTAAACATAATTCTCTCAATGCTCTTCTAAGATCTGAATTGATTATAAGCAGTTTCAAGGTCAACAGATATAAAAGCACAAGTCAGTCTAATGCAGAACTGGTACGCTGTTTGATTTTTTTCATCAAAACTTTAATTTGTTATTAATAAAAATATTCCTCCACTAGTAAACTCCAGTAGGAAGTACAGGAGTCTTTAAATTTGGGCCATAAAAGAGTTATCACACTGGCTCTGCGTTCCTGGAATCCAAATCTCACTTAAGATATTCGAAATATGTTGGCTCCTGTCACTTTTCTGTTTTAGTGAGTCCTGTTGCCACTACATTAAAACTACTTTGATCTGATGAATGGGAAAACTTCTCATAACGACTGTGTGTAGCACAGTAAAACAGAGAGGCTGGGTCCTAATGCTTAAGACAAATAATCCCATTTTCATAACAGACAGCACTGTAACAGCTTTATGAATTCATCAAGTGCTCACAAGTTTTCTGCAAATTAAGTATTTTATGTCCTCACAGCATTGCTCCTGCTTTCATGGAACTTCTGGAAAGAAAACAAACTTCCATGCAAAGCAGTGTGCAAAGGACAAATTTTGTCTTGATGAGGACAGAGATGCATACAAGGTAAAGAATATTTAATGCTTCCAAGAGGTTAATCAGAACAAAGGATAAGTTATAAAAATTACTTGTCCTGACATGATGCATACCACTCGGAAAGATATTTATCTACCTGTGTTCTTGCTAGCTTCCTGTATGCTTCAAGCATTTTGCCTTTTCCTAATGATCATCTGCATGTCATTTGCAGCCATAACTGATCACTAGGGACAGCTTCTGATTTTGCTCAGTCCAACAGGGAGCTAAGGTGGCATAAGCACGCTTTGGACCATATTCTGATTTCCCCACCCCTTGCTCACTTTTAGATTGCAAATATTAAGGAAGATAAAAACAGAGAGAGGAACTCCTGAGTAGAAAATGGCACAAACAATCTCAGCACTTAGTTTCTCTACCAAAACTACTTCAGAATGCTTAAGGAGCTTTTCACTCTTGGTGAAAGTCTGTTGGTGCCTCACTGCACAGGTGAGTAGCTACTGTTTCGCTTCTCTAATAACCATCTACTTGTATGCAAATCACCTGCATGTCCAGTCCACAGGAAACAAGGCTTTGAGGCCTCTGAGGTCGAAAGGCAACAGAGGAACAGATGTTTGAGTGTCTCAAGGACCGGGTGACTTTCTTGTTTTCCAAGTCCATAACTTTTATTGCCCCTGAGTCATCGGCTGCAGCCAAGAAATTGTCAGTCTCATTCACTGACAGGCAGTTGATCTCTTCTTCATTCACATGGAAGCATTCAACGGGTTCCTTGAGGGATCGGACATCCAGCAAACTGATAGTTTCTCCATGGGAAGCGTACAGCCTGGTGGGACAGCAAGGTGAGAACACCACAGAGGTTACGTCATCTGCCTCCGGGAGCTGGAGCTGTCCTGTCGGAGTGCCTCCTCCATCCCAGAGCGTGAGCTCGCCTCTCTCTGCACCTGAAGCCACCAGACCTTCTGAGTTTACGTTCAAGCACAATATAGAAGATGAATGTCCACCAATCCACTTGACTGCCATGTTTCAGGGACACCTCTGAAACAACAAACATACAAAAAAAATTGAATTCAGATGGTGTTGGCCTCATTACAGGAGAAAGTTTATCAAAGCAACAAGATCATCCCATGGACTATAATGTAAACTACTTGAAAGTCTAGTGTCCAGTTAAAACAGGCATCTCTATGATCAGTACCAAGTGTTGCTTAAACAGCACCAAAATCAGCAATACCAGCTTGGAATGGCAGTGGTGCTAGCATACGTACTTGTGCAGTACAGGGAGCAGATCTGCTCTGCCATGGCTACCTAGGTGAAAGCTGCTTCCTCAGCACATAGGGACATAGCACACCCAACAAAACAGGTGGCACAGTTCCTAATGGGAGGTACTGGAAAGGAGCATGGGGAAGACCACAAACTGGTAAAGTCAGTCTGCAGAGGAGTCTCATTGCTCCAGCCTGGGTGAGAGCACATGCAGACACCTGTCTCTCACCCAGCTGTGGCGGTGCTGGGTACTCAGTACTTAACATTGGTTTGTAAAGCAGGCTCACAACACCTGGAGCAAGAAACCAGTACTGGTGCGAGTGGGATAAAGTAACTGCCTTAATTACAGTTTAAACGCATGCATTTGCGTGAATATACTTTAAATCGTGTTCTTTGTGTTCCCAAAGTGATTTTCTTGTGACTGGTAAACACTAAAGCATAAACAGCTCAACAATGCCATCTTTTTAAAAAAGCATTACCGGTCTGAGGCAGGTAGTGACCAGGTTTGCAACACACTTAACTGGATCTCAAAGCTTGCTCATCGAGTTTACCACAGAGGGCACAATCACCCACAGCAGCCCATGTGACAAGGCTGGTCAGGGGACCGAATCAACAGAAAATTAAGTGGGGGAAAAATCCCAAAGAACACAAACACAAAACAAGTTTTGGAGTGGGGGAAAAGGAGAGCTAGTATCAGGATAGGTTTGTGGGACAGCTATGGCTGTCCCTGTAGGAGCTTTGGCGACCACAGCACTACCTCGGTATCAACTGTTTTATTTACCAACTGTTAGGCAATAAAAGATTTATTTACTTTTACCATGCTTTTTATCCGTGTTTTTTGTAAATCTAACCTGCAGGTAGAACTCACCCACTCCACCAGGAAAACTTCAGCGCACCTATTAAATAAACTACAGAAAACGCCGGACACTCTACCCGCAACTCGGGTCGCACACTCGCACCGGCCGCTCCCTCGCACGCCGAGACCTGAGGTAACTGTTTCCCCCCGCAGCCGCTCACACCGGTAGGCCCGAGCCGCGGGGTTCAGGAAGAAAGCCCCGCTGCACCGGGACGCCAGCTCCTCAGGGGAGCGGACGCAGCTCCTGCGGCTGTTCCAGGCCGGGCGGGATCACCGCGTCCGTGCCCTACAGACGCCAACCCCACACCGGACCCCCTGCAGCCACGGGGGTGCGCGAAGCCGAGCCCGCCCCGCCGGGCCCCCCATCGCCCCGCGCGCCGCCTCACCTCCGCTCCACCGCCCGCTCGCGGACCGCGCATGCGCGGAGGGCGGGGCGGGGTGCTAGCGGCGGTGATGGCGGCGCCGGGCGCGCGCGCCCCCTCGCTGTGAGGGCCTTGGGCGGGGAGTGCCCCCGGGCCGGGGCCCGCCGCCACCGCTGTCACTGGCCAGGGCAGGGGCAGCGCGGCCCCCGCGTCCCGGCCCGCCGCCCGCGGGGAGCTCGGGAACGGGCACGGTGGCGATGGCGGCGGGCCCCGGCGGCGGCGGCGGCAGCGGAGGGGCGGCGGCAGCAGCGGCGGGAGGGCCGGGCTGGCGGTTGCCAGGGCGTGTGCTGGAGCTGGTGTTCTCGTACCTGGAGCTGCGGGAGCTGAGGAGTTGCGCGCTGGTCTGTAAGCTGTGGCACCGCGTCCTGCACGGCGATGAGAACAGCGAGGTGTGGCGCAGCTTGGCGGCCCGCTGCCTGGCGGAGGAGGCCCTGCGCACCGACATCCTCTGCAACGTGCCCACCTACAAGGGCAAGGTGAGGCCGGCCCCTCTGGGACACCGCTCTCCAACCTCCCCACCCCCCCTCAGCCCCACGGGGGACACCGCCCTGGCCGCCTGGCCCACCCGCCTTTGGAAACCAAAAGGGGGGCCCTGAAAAACATGACAGGATTTTATCTCCCTTGCTGCCTTCCTTCTTGTTCTCCCCTAGGTTCGTGCCTTCCACCACGCCTTCAGCACCAACGACTGCTCGCGGAATGTCTACATCAAGAAGAACGGCTTCACGCTGCACCGCAACCCCATCGCCCAGAGCACAGATGGGGCGCGGACCAAGATCGGCTTCAGTGAGGGCCGCCACGCCTGGGAGGTGTGGTGGGAGGGCCCACTGGGCACCGTGGCCGTCATTGGCATCGCCACAAAGCGGGCGGCCATGCAGTGCCAAGGTTACGTGGCCCTGCTGGGGAGCGATGACCAGAGTTGGGGCTGGAACCTGGTGGACAATAACTTGCTGCATAATGGAGAGGTGAATGGCAGTTTCCCCCAGTGCAATAACGCGCCCAAATACCAGGTGAGCGTGGCTTGGTATGGGCTGGAAACTCTACCATGTCTCACTGTGGCTCGCCAGGAACCTCCTCCCTCGCATGTCCTGGCTGTCTGTTGAACTGGTTCCAAATAAGGGTTTCTTGACCTTCCCTATATTCTGCCTTGCAAGTCCGTTCCCCCTTCCTTTACTGCTCCCTCAGACTACACCTGTGTACGGTGTTCAGTGCACCTGGCTGCCTGCTTCTGCACTTCTATCTCAGGTATTGAGTGCGAAACATGTACTGTGGGTGTCTACTTAGTCACCATGTTGCTTTTTGAAATAAAAGCTGGTAAGGCTGTTACAGTCTTCTGAAGTAATGACTTGCCCCACAGCAAGGTGAATCTCTGTGGTATTTATCCCTTTGTTGTATGGCAATGTGATCAGAGGGTAGTGCTTAGGTAAGTGTCTTCCTGCAAAAACCTGCAGCAATGCTGACTTGAGTGTTACTTGTTTGCTTGCTGGCAGCATTCCCATAGGTGATATCCCTTGGCTAGGATGCTGGGATGTGACGTTCAGATAATTTCAGGTTGTTAAATAGCAAGTGCCATTCCACCATTCTGTCCCCGTAGAAGTGTTATCTTTGTTGTTCTGGCTGCTGACAACTACATTTTGACTGCTGGATTTCCTCACATTGCCAGCTTAAGCTGCATGTATTATAATTTCTATCTCATAATGCTGTGGCTTTGTATGAGTATCGCCTAGTGTTTCAATTTGGTTGAAGATCTGTGTAGTAACTTGTATCTGATGTTTCTAAATTTCGTGTAAGAGTTCACTGTCAAGCACTTAATTCTGTCTGAAGGTTATACCTGCTGTTTGGGAAATAATATCTAAAATCAGTGTAATGAAAGAGTTTTAGTTCTGTTTCTGCTTGCATGTTCCCTGGCATGCTAACTGGGTAGGCACTTTACAGACTTGCCCCTTTGTGCTTGCTTTCTGCTGTACTTGTCTAGGTCTTTCTGCAACAACAGGGTGAGGAAAGGCTTTGAAGCTAAGAGTCCCCAGCTTGTGTGGGAACTCAGGAGTGAACACAGTCACTGCTTTCTCTCAAAATTGGTGATCCTTTGGAGTTTTTTTTATTAAGACATGTGCAGCGATCTGCTTATAGAAAACATACTCAAAGAAGTTTGTTAGTGTTGGTTAGAAGGAAAATATGTTGGCTGGAAGAAATCCCCAGTGTTGAGGCTGGCTGCTGAGGAACAGAAGTTTGTGTGGTGTCCTGCTGTGCTTGCTGCTGGTGTCTGGGACTTCTGTTTATGCCTGAAATAGTGCGTACTAGATAAATGCAGGGACTGCTGTGCGTGCCTATATCTGAGTCTCTTGCTGTGTTCAGTGTTGGTTTCACTTGTGTGTATGTATGTATTTTCTGCTGCCTTGGCAAGGTGACAAGCACCTGCATAGTGGTGTATTCTAGTATGTTTTGTATGTGTCACTTACCTATGTAAAACAAGTTCATTTTCTTTAAAATTGCTCTTCATGGTGCAATTACTTGGCTATAGCAACAGTTAAATCCAGAGTTCAAGTAACTTGGAGGCCATTGCAAAGTTCGCAAACCTCTGAAGCATTCTAAACCGCATGACATGTAGTATACTCGCTCTGGGTACTCTCACAAGGTTCATACTAGAAGGGTTATGTTTATTATCATGTAGATTGGTGCCTACATACAGGCTGCCCGCAGGAAAAGGGCAGCAGAGGTAGTTGGGATCCTAGGGCATTTGAGCAAAATGGAGAAATTCCTGTCATAAAAATAATGCAATCATGAGAAACAGGAAAGCCTTGCTTTAGAATTACCTGTTGCATTATACGTGGCCTATGCTTTATTTTTGTGTCTCTACTTGAATACGCTGACTCTGTGTTTTAATCCCTCCCCTTCTATCTCTGTTTCCAGATAGGGGAAAGGATCCGAGTTATCCTGGACATGGAAGACAAAACATTAGCATTTGAGAGGGGCTATGAGTTCTTGGGAGTTGCCTTCAGAGGACTGCCAAAAGTTTGTTTGTATCCAGCAGTGTCTGCTGTGTATGGTAACACAGAAGTGACTTTGGTCTACCTGGGAAAACCTCTGGATGGATGACGTGGATTGTTTTGTTGGGACATCAAGATGTGGATGATTGGGAGGAGAAATCTGCATGTTGGTTAGAGGGAAACATGTATTAAAGGAAAACCAAAAAAGTGTGGGTGTGTGTCCAAGAACCATCGAGGCGATCATGTGGAGTTTTGAAATGGAGGACCAGCCATACTTCAGGAATTGTGTTCCATTTCCTCTTTCTACCAGGCCAGAAAAATCCTCAGGGTTGCAGTTGGTTTAGTGGGAAGCTCATACATGCATTGTGCAACAGATTTCATTGCTAAGATGGCAGTGCGTGACCTTAATGTATTTAAGAAAGGATTTGATACAAAACTGCTTGAGGAAATTAACCTGAGATTTGTAAGTAGCGTGTTTTGTGAAAGACTCCCATTTTAAAACTGCTTGTTCCTTCCCTCCCCTCCCCTCCTTTGGGCCCACTTGGGTACTGGAGGAGAGCAATTCTGGTTGGGTTTTATTTACAATTTTTAACATACTGAAGAAGCATGGTCTGTCAGGACTGTCCTTCTCTAGTATAATGATACAAAATGTGTGCAGCTATTTTTAAGTGTATTTTAAGGGTTGTATATATAGAACACATTGAAAAGAACAGTTAAAAGAAAGGGTTTGTTTTATTCTAACTGGGACTTAATTTCTTAAAGGGAAACTCCCCCACTATGTGGCATCAGAAAATATACCTAGGACAGGTATATAACATTCATGTAAGTGTACTTCTTTTGTTGTATTGTAAAGCAATTTGAGATGCTCTTGTGGAGTACGGTGCTACGTTGGATCATTTTCCATGTCAGTTTCCACAGCTTTAGCAACAGTTTTGTTCTCTGTAGAAAACACAAAGCGTTTTCTCCACTAGTTTCCTTTTGTCAAAATTTGCAGTCCCCTTTAGGAAAAGAAACCACAACACAACAGTGAGCTTGTCATCCTTTCACATCAATAATAACTTCTAAAAGCATTCTTACACTTTGTAATCACTGTTGTGAAATGTTTCAAAACAATGAGTAAGGAGCAGTCAGTTTCTGAATTCAGACCTTGTTTTCAGCTTAAATGGCTTTATAAGGCTTTTCACTTTGGCTGACTTTTCTTGAATGAAATAAAATCCCCCAGTACCCAAGTATTCACCTGCCCGTTTTCAGTCAGGATGAGTAGACCTCTCACCAGCCCTCTGATAGGGATTCTGGATCAGGTTCAGCGTTTGGACTTTTCACTTGCACTGATTTTCTGAAAACCATGTATAAATCCCTCTGTGTGTTCGTATACGCAGGTCGGGGTGGCTGTGAAGCTGAGGGGTGCAGTATGGAGGGACTTCTTGGTGCCACCACTCTCCTCTGAGGTTGAAAGGTCTGGCTGGCTTGTGACTGTTGGTGTTTCCTAGAGCTGTCTGGACTATCTCAGAGTTGGGCATGCTTTTCAGAGAGGGAGAAGGAAATGTTTATGCAACCTCTTCTTGCTTTATTTGTGCAAGAGAATGTGAATTGCTTTATAGCAGACACTGGCAGTTCTCTGAGCATGGAAGAGAGAGGAATTCCTCTTAGGCTGTTGCTCGTTCCCCCCCCTGCCTTCCCCCTGCCATTACTCAAGTAATGTGAAGAGAGTGGTAGAAGCAGAGGAGTGAGGCTCCTGTTCTACTCCTGATGAGCTATCCTTGAAGTGCTTTTTACTGGTAGATAACCAAATTCTGCACTGGAGTAGACTATGTATGTCATTCCCATTTGAAAGGGTTTAAAAGTATTTATTTGTTTCTTGTGTTGTTTATTGCTTAAAGGCAATATCACGGTCTGTTCCTCTTGGCTGTGTTAAAGAAACAAAATATGCAGTGAGAAATGATGTTTGAAGTGGTGCTGAGAACAACCAGAATAAATGATGTGGCGCAGGCATATGAGTACCTTTTGGGCAAATCCGTTACAAGCATTGATTGTACTGGACTGTAAAGTAGGTACCTGCATAACAGAATCCTGGGGCACAAAGTAGGTGAAAAAAGGAAATAGAGGCCTGTCCATTTTCAGAAAATAAAGTTGTCCCTCAGATGAATGTATTCTCAATGCAGTCCTGCAAGATGTGACCTCTGTGCTTGTTCATGAATCCAGTTAGATGCAAGTAAGCCCTGAGAACTTCCGAGGAGTTTTATTCACAAATTAAGATTGATTTCCATTCTTCAGACTGCATCTTGCCCTATAAATAACTTCCCTCTAAATTAGAAATGCTTAACGTTGAACATTCCTTAAGGGTGGGTTTGGGGGGGACTCACTTATGTAAGATTCTAACTTATTCCTGGAGACCATTGCTGGCTGTACAAAACATCAAAATAAACTCTGCTATAATTCAGAAGGGTATGTTGGTGTGGATTGCTGTAATGACATGCATAGTGTGGTGGTAGGAAAAATGGAGTAGCAGTTTGGTGCACTAGGATGACGGAGTTGTTGGGACTGTGTGATGTGCTGCGTGACTGCTTGTAAAAGGGAACGTGATGAGTGGTTCACAAGGACAGGAAAACTCAGAGATCTAATTGCTGTGCTTGGGAAATGGCATCCTCCAAAACAGGGATGTTCGCACGTGGACAGAATGGGAAAAGGCTTTCCTGACTGCTGGAGGTCTTGATTCAAATCAAAGTGGTGTGCTCGCTGCTGCAAGGTGTTTCCTTCCCAGGTCAGCTTCTCGGCTTCTCTCTGTTTCTCTAGCTTTCCGTAGAGAAGTTCAATATTTTTGTGGTGCTTTTAGGGATAAGTAGGGGATTTTAGGAACAAGTAGGAGACTGTGTTGTGGTTGTGAGCTCAGAGGCACTTGTTCAAACTCTCTGCATCAAGAATTTGTCCTGGCTAACAGCTTTGTGAGCTTCCTCAGCAGCAAAGAGGTTTGATTCTGTCTTGCCAAAAATGCAGAATCACTTTTTCTAGCCCAAGGTGCTTCAAAGTCAGCTAAAATCTGTTTGAAGTGTTTTCCCTACCCTGACTAGTGATTTAACTGCTTTGGTCAGGAGTTCATGACTCTCATAACAGAGATCAGTCAGATTCACAGATACTGGCTTCAGAATCCTGCAGGACATCCAGTTTTTTGTAAGTCAGCATTTTGTCTATCTTTTTAATAAACCTTAGAATTTCTGTAGTTTAAGTGTGCTGTGAAATCTGTTGGGAGCTTAACAGTTGATCATCTGATCTGATCACGTTTCTGTGTGTTGGGGAGAGAAAAGCTCAGTATGGGACAGAGTTTGTTCTTGATTTGGTGCTGGCTTGTTTTGGCCTGAAGTCAGAGGTTGTGTAACTTCTTTGTCCATAAGAAAACAGAGGAGTTGATGGAATAAACTTAATGAATCAAGTTCAGATTAGATATAAGGAAGTTCTTTACTGTAAGGGTGGTGAGGCACTTGGATGGGTTGCCCAGGGAAGTTGTGAATGCTCCATCTCTGGTGGTGTTCAAGGCCAGGCTGGATGGAGCCTCAGGTGACATGGTTTAGTGCAAGGTGTCACTGCTCATGGCAGGGGGGTTGGAACTAGATGACCTTAAGGTCCTTTCCAACCCTAACTATTCTATGATTCTGTGATTCTAAGATAGCATGGAAAACTGACCCTGGTAGGGGTATTGTCTTGAAAGTGGTTTTTTTTTCTCCACTTAGAATGCAATGGAGAGTGCACATTTCTGGGAGTCCTGCATGTGCCTTCTACTAGCAAGCACCATTTGGTTTTGTTACTTCTGGCTGTGTTTCAGGTGACAAAACTAGCCAGGAACAGATGGCCTTGATCCTGTGGACTGAACTTCTGCTGCCTCCAATGTGGCTATACTCTGCCTGCCTCTGAATCCAGTGATAAACTGGAACATACTAGCTTTTCTCTCTGGTTACCAATGATCCACATTTTTTAATTTCCTTAGCACATGGGGGTGTTTTCCAGATGGCTCCCTCTATTTTATTTTATTATCTTCCATTTTCACGGGGGTGATCAATTAAAATAATGCTTGACCTGATAATAGTTTGATCAGTATTTGAGAGGTAACCAGCCCTCAGTGATTCCTGAAGCCATGTATTTCAATGCTGATATTTCAGTTCTAGCTAAATCTTTATGTGATATAAATAGCTCCGGGTGCTGGCAGGAACACAGCTATGAGTGCTGTATGTGGTGCCACTCTCCAGAACAGTGCTTGGTTCTTGCACAATAAAGATAACTTGGTGATATCTGTAGCCAGAAACTGGCATTACAGAAATCTGTTCTAGGATCCTCTCCACATACACATGAATGGCTAGGAGTGTAACACATTGGATTGCTCTAACTGATAGTAGCTGACCTCATGCTAAGGAATAATTCAGTTGACAGTTAAGTGGTAAATGTATACAGAAGCCTTTTCCTGCAGTGGTGCTGAATCCTCTAATTTATACTTCAAGCAGCTTCTTTCACACTGCTGTGTGATGCTGTACATGTGTGATGCTGGATGTGTTGTGGGACTTGTGAATGAATTCTCACACCTCTCCACGAGAGGGCAAAGTTAACAGCGCTGTGGGAGCCCAGGCTTTGAATTTCTGAAGCGCGGAGCAAAGGAAACGTTTAATGTGGAACCTTCCCGGTTGCATCCCCGTTGCTTCCTGTCCTCTTCAGTAAACCAAACTAAAAAATCCTGAACAAAACAGAGGATTGCTGAGAGGTGGATAATGGACATAGAATTTTTAACATATCCTGCTTCATTTGAATCTTGAGCCTGAATTTAGGCTGAGCAAAACTTTGCATTTCAGGTTTCAATGACAGCAAACAGCTGTGTCTCAGAGATCACCTTAAAAGGTAGAAAGGGTTTTGAGAGGCTCAAGCAAATTGTTGCTTGCTATTCCAAGGTCTGCTTCTTCCCAGACTTGCTTTTCTTCCTCTCAGGCATTTATGACCGGGAAACAGCAACATCATCAAAAACTATTTAAAACATTAAAAAAAAAAAGAAAATCCATTGCAGTTGTAGAAAAAACCCAAAATCATTGAAAAGGGATTTTAAAATAAATCTCACTGTATATTACGAGTGATGTCTATCCTTCTGCAATTTCACCAGCTGAAGAACCAAGGGTGTCTTTCCTTCCGTGCCTGCGCTTGCAGATGTGCTGTGAGCTTGCTGGAGTCATTTCATGTTTGCTTGAGTTATTCTATCGTCTTAATCCTAAAACCTGCTGGCAATATTTGAATGGGGGTGAGTATGACGGTGTAACCTTGCCTGTTCTTGTCTTTGTGTAGTGCCTGACCTTTTTGTGAGCTCCCAGTTTCTGCAGCTTAAACCTCAGTAGTTATATCCAGAGGCAGCAGGAGCATTGTGTAAATGAGTGGCCATCCTGGGACACGCAGCCTTTATATATCTACAGTGTTTTATTGCTCAGGATGGACACTATCACCCCAAATGTTTCACTGTATATTTTGCAAAGTCGTTTTTAATTATTTTAAATTTTATTGTCCTTCCTTGTACTTCTGACTTCAGGCTGTGAATGTGCTCTCACTTGTACAGTGCATATTTAAAGGCATGCTCCAAAGCCAGGGACAGATGTCAGAACAGCTGGTTGGCAACAGTGTGTAGGCTACAGCTACAAAATGCAAACATTCAAGCTTGTTTCTGTACCTACAGCAAGACACGCTGGCATCCTTTGTTCCTGATGCCATTGTTTAAAGCAGTCCATCAGCTTTGGTTTGCAGCAGGTGAGTTGAAGATTGAGGCAAGACAAAACCTGATCAAAACTGGGAAGCACAGACCTTTTTTTCAGCTCACATAGGTGAGCATGTGCTGTGAGTATGACTTTCCGTAGACTCTCTGTAGCTCAGTAATGTGTTCAGTCTCAGAGTAAGTGGGATATAGTCTGTTCTCCATTAAAAAAACCCAAAACCCTCCATGGTACTTGTTTACAGGTAACAAATTACTTGTTGCAGCTTCAACTGCAAGAAAAATTTCAGTGATTAGAGACTAAAAGCCTGCAAGTGAGTTATTAAACCATGGTATAAATTTTTGTTTCCTTAACATCCTGTGCTCAGGAGACGTAAGCCATATCCAATCACTTTTAAATATTTATTTAAAAGAGTATGCTCCACCAGCTTAAATATGTGAGTTAATAACTATGAAGTGCTGGACAAACCTGCCAGTGCGGAAATGGATGTTCACCAAAATGCTTTTTGTGCAATATTCTTAATACTGCCATGGTTAAAGCTTTCCAGGCTCTGTTTGCCACTTCCAAATCACCTCTGGGGTTTTTTTGTTGGCTTTTCTAATTTTGGTTGTGGGGGTGGTGGTTTTTTTTTGTGCTCAGATGACTGAGAACTTTTTGCTCAGGCTGTATCCCATCTGACATCGGGCACCTCAGCCCTTCTGCAGGATATTGGCAATATTTTCTGTTTTCTTACAGGAGACCAAGGAATACCCCCTAAGTGCATGAGAATGCTCCAGTCCCGAACCCTGCAGACTGGCTTTTTGTGTCACTTATGCCACGCTATCACATGGGATCATGCTAGAAAGGAAGGGTGCTGAGCTGCATGGCTGAAGACATGGGAAAGGGAGACTCTGGAGTGTGAATGCTTTGGCTTGCTTCCAGCCCTGATTGTAGTCCACCTTGAGAAGAGTTGTATATGAAAGAATGCCATGTAGCAGGGATGTTTGCCCTCCTGGCCAGAGAGGAAAGCTGTGTGGGATACGCTTAGCTCTGGAAGGAGCTGAGATAGTTTCACTTCCTTTCACATTAATGACAGAATTACTCACTTCTCTTAAGTAGAACAGCAGCAGGAAGGGAGTACATGTGAATACGGATGGGAGTAGTTTTTCTTGCCATGATTTGCATTACTGAATGATGTCACAGCAGTGACTTGTCCATACCTTCTCCTTTTGGTGGCTTGGAGCCTTGTGGCTTGGACCCTCCAGCTCTGACAGTTTGCATAGAGTCACAGACCAATTTGGGTTGGAAGGGACCTTAAAGCTCATCCAGTTCCAGCCCCCTGCCACGGGCAGGGACACCTTCCACTAGACCAGGTTGCTCCA
>WYDI02023746.1:0-52362 GCA_009867235.2 Psittacus erithacus | reverse complement strand
GTGAGGAGTCCTCCCCTGAGGAGGAAGGAGCAGTAGAGACAGTGTGTGATGAACTGACCACAACTCCCATTGGCCATCTCCCTCCACTGCTGGGGGAGAGGAGATAGAGAAAATCAGGAGTAAAATTAAGCCTGGGAAGAAGAGAGGGTGAATGGAAGGTGTTTTAAGGTTTGGAGTTTATTTTCTCATTACCCTACTCTGATTTGATTGCTAATAACCTAAACTAATCTCCCAAGTCAAATCTGTTTTGCCCATGGCAGTAATTGCTGAGTGATCTCCCCATCCTTACCTCAACCCATGAGTCTTTTGTTATGCGTTCTCTCCCCTGTCCAGCTGAGGAGGGGAGTGATAGAGCAGCTTTGGTGGGCACCTGACATCCAGCCTGGGTCAAGCCACCACAGGCTGTTGAGCTGGGTCAGCACTAACTGGTCTGGCTTCCAGAACAATGGGGAGATTTGTCAGAAAAAATCCAGGTTTAAGAGTATTATTACTGAAAAATGGCATTTCTTGCATTAAGAAAGTAATTCTTTAGATATAGGTAGAAAAAAACCCTCCAAAAATCAGTTATGGTTCACTTAGGTAGGAAAGATGTCTCTTCCCAATCTCATCCCCACTTTCAGTGGGTAAAGAGAAAGTAAAAAACCACTTCTGGTAATTTTGGATAGGGCAAGGAAAAAAAAACTGAGGAGGGATTATAGAAAAATCTTCAAATACCAAATCCTCAGCAAAAATGGGACATCCCCAAAACCCAAGTAGGAGCATTTTGCGAAGTCTTTTAAGCCAGCACTTGGACTAGGGGTGTCCTGATATATAAAAGCCTATAGGTATGTGCCAGAAACACTCATGGAGATTATTAGCAACAGGATGGCTGAGAACCTGCCATCCTGCCAGCAGATATAACCCTTCGCCAACTGACATACCATCCTACAGAGCTGAAATAACCAGACTAATAGATACCAGAGCTGAAATAACCAGAATAATAGATACCAGAGCTGAAATAACCAGAATAATAGATACCAGAGCTGAAATAACCAGAACAAAAGAAAAGAAAGTTGTTTCAGTGGCTGGATACTTCCCATTTGAACTGAGTATTTAGTCCCAGGCGCTTAGCTGAGGTTAATCAGTACAGCACCATGGCAATCAGAAGAGCAAACCTGATAGGCACCATGTGAAGATCCTAACAGCAACTGACTTAAAACCATACTTCAATAGGAAGAGGAAGGCCTGTTTGGCAGTAATTAAGCACTTTTTAACTCTCTGGACACAGTAACAAAGGAGCCTATGCAGAAAGCAAACATCTTAAGTGCAACCACTTTAATAATGCATAGGTGCGTTAGGCAGAAGACAAGCTGTGGAGCTGCCCCTTCTTTCCAAGGGCAATGCAGCGTGCAACTGGAGCGTACAATGCAGGATGGAGGCTCAGGAAGCATTGAACACCATTCCTCATGTGCCCTAAGGAAATGCCACAAACAACCAACAGCACAACCTCTGCCTCAGTCTCTGGGTTGATAGTAATTGAACTGACAGAGTGAGAAACTAGGCAGAAAGTTACATATAAGCAAACATACAGTGGTTTATGCCAGGCAGGGACATAGCCTATGCTATAAAATCAGTCAAGTGTAACAGGAATTTTGCTACGAATCATCATACATCTAAAGGAGAACTTGGCCAGATCTTCTCTCCAACATGGCAGAGCAGAACGGGCTCACCTCTACCGAATTAGTTCAAGTTCAAAGCAGTGGCAAGGCTGAGAAAAGTGGCCCATCAGCGCCTTAGTAATCACATGGCTGAGATTCTCTCAAGGTACAATGAGGCAAGAGAACAATTTGCAGCAAACCAATTATATAGCGAAATCCCCATAATTTTCCTGTGTTTTGGAAATGCTCACCACAAATTCTGATTTTTCTTGACTTCTTTGTCATCTGCAATTGTTTGATCAATCTTTCTTTAGAAAAGAATATCTAGGTCTTCAGACTCCTCATTGCACACATTAAAGCTTCACTTATGCTGCATTCCTTCCCTCTTATACAGAGGGCTTTCTGCTCCCTCACTGAGTGTGGAAAGGATACAGAAGTGGGAAGAGTGAAGAGCTTGTGCTTCAAATCCAGAATTTCCCCTTTATGAATATTTTTAGCTAAACATTTCAAAAAGTGATGCTTTGGCAAGCATTATTTCCAGCAATTTTGGCCACAAGATTTTACATGGGAATCTTAACAGAGGCGTACAGAATAATACTGTTTTGAGGCATCAGGAGGATGCTATTAAGATGCAGAATTGCAGCTGGATAGATGCTGGTTACATTTTCTCAGCTGAGCTATCATGTTCACCTCTGCAGAAATAGCAGCTGTCAACTAGCAACAGTCACAAGAGATGCAGCCCACAGAGAATCACATTGAGCAAAGAAAAAATCTAGGACAGTGATTTAGCTTGTCTGGATTATAACGTTCCTCATAGCTGCTTGAACATTGTTAAAAGGCCTCCTAGAGGAAGACGATGGGCTATTCTTGTCTGACATGAGAAAAATAGAGGAACATATAGCAATATAGTATGATACAGTTACATGAAAAAATCTAAGCAAGCTGCAGGAAATGATGGAATAAGAGCATTCAACCTGAATTCTAGAAAATCCCTTTCTGTGCTATTGTGATACTGGAGAGAGCTGTGAAACCGGCTTTGAACTAGGGAGGTGTAAGAAGGTTTGTTGCTTGGGTGACAATCTCATTTTCACAAATGGTCACTCTGAGACGGGACACAGCAAACAAGATGCATGAGGTCAAAAAAGTGTCCATCTCAAGCCAGGGGTGCATTACTTTGAGTTGAGAGACAGACATGATCCACTACTTCAAATTACTTAACAGAACTTGCCAAGACCTGGCTCTCTTCAAAGGAAGAGAAGTCATGTGCACGTGGACTCTTAAGGTGCAGCAGCAATCTGGCGTGCTTTGAGCAAATTACACACTCTGCAGGACTGCCAAATACAGATGGACCAAAGGGAAATGTCCAGATGCAACTGCAGATGTCACAGGAAATTAAGCCATTCACTTGTGCTTGTGATTCAAGAAGTTCCACTTCTAGGTCAGACGATGGCTTAACTGGCCATTACTGCAAACAGCTCTAACTTTTCTTGACGTTTTCTGCCTAGAACTCATGAAAAAGTAAAGGACAAGTACATTTTCATGGGAAGCACATTGTAAAACCATGAAGAATTAACTTTATAGAGGTTAACGGCCAACTAGGGATGTGAGTTGTCAAAGGATGAGGTTCTGTGGTACTCAATAAAAAAGAGAAATTGAAGAATTGCAACTGTTTGTTGTCACTGTTAAAACCAATAGTGCCAGTTTTGTGTGTGTAAAAGTGTAAATAGTTGTTGTAATGGGTACTATTATTGTTATTTGCGGTGACTTAGAATTTTGAGTAAACTACCAGTAAAGTTTATTCACCTGTGCTGTTGTTGTGTCCTGTCCATTCATATCCCGGTATAGCTGTTAACTATGGGCCACTGAGAGACAAACTGCTTAATAAATCAGACTAGCAAAGAATACAGAAACATTGTTTAATCAATGATATTGAAATTAATTTATTGCAGAATTTAACCACCTCACTCTGTATAAGTGTCTCCATTACAGCTTAAACTACTTGGTGTTTCTCACCTGAGGACATTTCAATTACGTGGTAAAATCTGAAAACTTAGAGTATGAAATACTGGGGGAAGATCAGTATTTTAAGTAAGGAACGTTATCCATTTTCTACCTAGTCCAGTATCAAAGAGAACAGTACTTCCATCCAGAAGAACCACAGCCTATTGCATTTATTTTAGTAGCTGCTTGACTAAGTATGGGTACATTATGTGTGATAAGATGTTCAGATTCCTAGGCAGTGAAAACAGACCTTGGATTTGCTAGCAGGAAGTAAAGGAATCATTTTTGCCAAAGCTTTGAAAAGGATAATATTAATTGTTAGAAATAAATGCTTGCACTTTCTTGATTTTCTTCTAAGCTTCCATTTATGTAAGAAACGGGGAGTTTTTATCTTCTTAGTAAGCTTTTTGGTCATTATTTATTATAACATCAATATACTGCACATTTCTAATGAAATGACAAACTTTTTTCTGTTTCTATGCTTACTTGTGTCTATCTATGTGTCTGGCATGAGTTTAGTTCAACTCCTGCCAAAGAGTCTACACTGATGAATGACATTTGTACTGTTGTTTAGTCCAAAACCCCCTAACACATTTAGACTGATTATAGACTTCAGAGCCAAGAAATACTGATATACAATCAGAATTGGAGAGAGAAGGGGACAAAGTTTTTTTGTTTGTGCTTTGGAGATGGTAAAAAAGCTTTTTTAGCCTCCTAACTTTGGCGACAGAAACGTAGCGAAAGTGGGAGATGTTTACATCTCATTTTTGGAAGAGATGAAGCAGATGAAGACTGATTGGGCTTCCCATGGCTGAGTCGTTTCTGGAGACGATGCATCAGATGTCTGGGATAATATGGAGGCTGCGGTTGGCACTTCTGGTGCAGATTCCTGCATCTTCTGGAAATAGCATTAAGCATGAAATGTATGGCCTTGAAGCTTATATTGTTTGGAATAGCAAATGCTGTGCAGTGCTACAGAAAGAAGTACCTTTAAAAAAAACCCTAGGTGTCAGGAGAAATCGTATTTTAATACTGGTGTCCTACTGAATTCTACGCTTTACTTATATCATGGCATACACTGGCCCCTCCCGGGCACCTGCTTAGGCTCTCTTGAGACAAAATCACCCACCACAACAGCTGGAGAAATTTAACCATTCTCCTTTCCCTGGCTTTCTACACGCTCTGTGCCTCCTCTCCTCGTGAGCCTCAGCGTTTCTTAGAAGAAATCAAGTTGATAAGCATTGGGCTTTAATGGCCCTGGATGGAGCTACCAAGGGCCTGAGGGTTACAGAAGATTGCCAAGGCATTTGCTGGGAGGTGATGTTTGGGGATACCCAAAAGGCTCTTGTGTTCTCCTTCCATCTAGCTTTTGAATTGACCATGTTTAGAGATTGCTCTTACCCTGCGAGTGGATAACTACTGAGGGTCAGAGGACAGGTATCCACTTTCATTCCTGAGTCTCTGTGAGCAGTTGTTTGTGCCATGAACTTCAGGATATGTGCCCACAGACCTTTAGTGTGTGACTGATGCCGCTTCTCAATGGTTGCGGTCTTCATGTCCAGAAGAGCTGAGGCAGTAAATCTTAGGGGTCAAACTTCTGCTCCAAGGTAGGGAGAAGGGGAGAGTATAATTAATGACTTGTTGTTTTTACTTTTAAATGGGTATAAGTGACACAATTTTGTCCTGGATTTGGTAACCTTTTGGGCAGGGAACCCCTAAAGCCTGTTAACAACTTCATGTGCTGGCTCAAGAGGCAGACTTTCTTGAAAGGCTGTCTTCACATCTTACCATTACTACGCCTGCTGATCAAGGGCAAGTGTTAATCAGCAGTGGAATGAAGGAGCCTTCTCAGCAGCTCAAACATGGCACGTGCCTTACATAGTCAAGCTTCGCTGGCTTAATGACATTAATTTGCTCCTGACCTAATGCTCCCAGCACTGCAGTTCAATGTGTTTATTAATTCTAGGAATGAGCTTTCATATGAATTTTATTGCTGCGCTGAGACATAATGAGGTGAAGAAATGTGGCTTCTATTCTGTTCTCCATATCTGAGCCATAAAACATCGCGTTTGCTGTGCCTGTATTAACTGTGAGCTTGCATTAGTGCTTAGCTGAAGGCCTATTGAAATATCCTGGAAACGCAATAGCCACAATAACCTTTGGGGTATATTTTTTAATACTTGTTTCTGATTTAAGTCAGAAGGAGGTTTGAAGCAGCAAAGCTTGCCACAGAACTAGGATTCCTTTGTCATGAAGATTTTCCATGAGTTGGCTTAGACACATAAAATAACTGGGACAAATTTCCTACTGGATGATCACGCCTGACATTAATCAACTTCTAACTGAGGACTGATGGGTTGATCTATTGTTTTCCATCTCAGGGAATCTTATATATTCCTCAGAAGAAGATGGCATAAAAGGTTATGGGGACAGTTGACTGGATTGAGTTGACTCATCAAGTTATGCTGCAGCATAGGAAGTGCCATGCTTCAGTCGCAGAGGAATTTCTTTTACCCAAGGGAGATATTGATGATAAGCAGGAGAGATCTCTGCATTCAAGGAACAATAATTAAATATGAATAAATATTGATTTCTTCTTATGAATAAACATTTCTAGTTAGTCAAGGCAGTCAATATTTGCTACTAGGACATTAGCCTTATGAGCTAACATTTGCTACCACTGGGTTCGTAAGGAAGACTTCATTGCTTCAGCAGAATTGAGATGAACTCCTCTAAGAAAAATGATGCAGTTTCTTTCTCACCTTAGCTGGACAGGGAGAAGGACCTATGTAGTGTTTCATTAAAGAGAGTGACTTGTTCCAGGTTCTTAGGCCGAGTCTTCAGAAGGGACTGATTTTATATCCTTCCCTCAATGAACCCAGTGACAGATTAGTTCACCCAGCCCAAGGCACTTTCCAGCAGCGAAGAAAAAGAGGCATGCAGAGCCCTTCCTCACAAGCTGGCATTTTTTCCTTAAATACAGAATTAGATTAAAATGAATTTTCCACATTTTCCAGTTTCAGCCACAGCTGCAGTTATTTCCATGTGTCAGGACAAAGTTTGCAATCACGACCTGTATTTTTGGATTGCTTGAAATTCAGATTGAAGCTACGTTTACTCCACAGACTGTTGCCAGCTAAATGCTGGGCACTGAGGATGGTTCATGTTCGTCCAGGGCCTGGTTGAAGTTTCAGACAGTGATTACCTTCAATGTCTAATGAAACCTGAGGAAGTAAAATTAGGGGGTTTTGTTACTCTGCTCTCCTGCATTACTGCATGTCCTGGGTTGAAGGCAGCCTCATGGTGAGAAATGGGGAATGTAGGGAAAAGGAAAGGAAATAAAGAACTTGTCAGCTTGTTGTTGAGCCTCCTTTCACCAGGATAGAGCACAAAGCCTCACTAAGGGTCCCTCTGCCTGCTGAACCTGAGCGCTCTCCTTGCCTACCATATACTACACCCTCTGCCCCCAGGACATGCCTTTGGGTTTGGCTCCTGTCAGGCTCCAGCACTGGATCCTGCAGCCGACAGCAAATCCTGGGCTTCATTCATCAAATATTGGAATGGGTAGTGCAGCATGTCCTCCCTGCTCTACTCCTGTCTGAATATAATGCACAGAAAACCTTCTGCATCTTCAGAAGCAGCACTTGCAGCAGAGTCGCTCACTGCAGAGGCTGCAGTGCTTTCTGGTTTGCAGGAACCAGGGGATGCTGATTAGGGCAAGGAGGTGGCATCCTGGGAAAGAGGGATTTGTGGGTCCAGCTGCAAGCGGTAGGAGCAGGGGAAGAGCATCCCACTGCTGATGGGGCTGCTCCAGATCATGAGAGCTCGGTGAGGACAGGCAGGTGCTGCAGAAAACATGAAGGCTCACGATGGGTTTGCAATATATCCCTCTGAGGATGAATGTGCTCCTGTTACTCTGCAGCCACCCAGACCCAAACCGTAATAAACCTCAAAATGGATTATTTTTCCTTAAAAATAGAGCCTGCCCCTCCTGCAAGCTCCTTAAATAAACCTCTTGCTCCTATTCTCTTCAGCTCAAGGTCACCTGGAAGTGCAGCTTTTTCACTAGCTGTTTCATCACATGAGGGAGGAGATTGGAGAGCCTGAGGGCTGTGACCACAGAGGTGCTTGCTGTCTTTGCCCATCCTACGTTGTATCTGGGCTAAGCCTGGGGCATTTCAGACAAAAGTCTGGCTGTCAGTCACTGTACTTACAGAGGCTGAAATACAGGCACCAAGCTCTCTTAAGCCATTAGCCAATTTAAGTGACATAAATATTCCTTTTCTTCTTCAGCAATGGCTGGGGTTTTTTTATTTGCTTGAACAAGGGGCTTTTAGTCTACCAGATGGGTCCAGGCTGTGTGTCCTCAAGATGTACCCTTTAAATGCATTTTCAAAGCTTAAGAGGGTAATTTCATCTAAATCTGTGATCTTCAATTTACCCTTGGGTTAAGTGTGAAGGCAGCAGCTGCTCTACAAGATCTCATGCATGGCATGGATTTTCTGCTGTATGTGTCACTGGGGTTTCATGAAGGAAGGAGTCATCTCCCTCTTTATTCACTTATTGAGAAATAAGTGTCAGTGCCGTGAATGCTGAAATATCTGAACTGGGCAATGCTGCTTACAGAAAACAAATTCTGTGTCACAGAATTATTCCTACATTATTCTTCAGTCAAGAGTTAAGAGCTGTTGTTTCCTTATCCAGCAATTTAGATTACATAAAATACAGAAAAACCAGTGATTGCTTTAGATTTAAATTGGCTTACATTCAAATGAAGTTCATGCCCCATCCTGCTGTCTTTACTTACAGGGGTAGTATTTTTAAATACACAGTAAAGCACGTCAATATTCTTGATAGGAACTTATTTTACTAACAAATGACTTCATTAGCAAATATTGTTCTCAGCTTCAAAACATTCCTGTTTCTAAAAACCCTCAACAGACTTTTGCAGGAGGGATAGAAGTGAAGGGAGAGCTCTCCAAACTAAAACCAGCTGGAAAAATAAAGGGTTTTTGGCTGATATTGGAGGACCAGAGCATTTCTACCAAACCAGGAAAAGATGGCTCTCCACTGGGGAATCTCAGAGGAAAGACACAGTTACTGTTTCCTGAACAACTCTAGCAAAAGCCTTGGGTGCACCATCTGCTTGAGACACTCAGCCTTAAACATTGACGGCTTGCCACTTAAAAGTGCAAAAGCACCTTGTGGGGTAGAGTTTCCTTATTTTATAGCTGATCTCACAGGCTTAATCATGGGATTACAGTATAGTTTGGTTGGAAGGGGCCTTGAAGATCATCTAGTTCCACAAGCAGGGACACCTTCCACTAGACCAGGCTGCTCCAAGCCCCCTTCAACCTGGCCTTGAAGACTGCCATCCACAGCTTCTCTGGGAAACCTGTTCCAGTGGCTCACCATGCTTCACAATGTGCCAACTCCTAACTCGCCATTGGGGACATCATCCGAAGCCACCTACCGCTGCTGAACATGCCTTCTGGGAGGGCATCTGCTGCATCCCTCTTATTCAGGCGTTTCCTCTGTGTCACAGGAGCCAGATATGCTCAGTGTAATGAATTGTACATCCCCAGCTTGGTCTCATCATGGGCTTTACCCTGTGGTCCTTGTTATACTGCAGCTTCATAAGCAATGGTGCCTCTTGCTCGTGGTCTGCTGGGGGCTGAATGCGAGTGAGTCATCTCTGCAATGCTCTGAAAGCAGCACTGCAATAGTCGCTTGTCCTTGGGACAAGCTGTGCTCTCATATAGAGGACTGCAAATGCAGGTTGTGTCAGCTAAAACCCAGAATGTCTCTGGATTTATGCTCAGGTGAATGAATGCAGATGTGATTATACAAATCAGAGTTTGATGAAGGTCGGGGCTGGAAGGCAAATCCTGGTTTTCTGATGTAAAACAAGCACCATTTTAATGTTTAGAAGAGTCAGATTAGCTGTCACTATTCATCTACTGCAAGGAATATTTTATTCCTTCATTTTGGCATGGCTCTTTATAAAGCCTCTGGTCTTAAAGGGCCAAAGTCACTCCATGTAGGTCCCAGTGATGGCAGAAAAAGGTTTAGGGATTTAAATGAAAAAGAATTGGAGCTTTCATTGCCAAGCAGTGAGGCAAAATCCCTCTGCTCCCCAGATTGAAATCTGGAGCTGTGGGATATTGACAGTGACGCTGGGAATATACAAGCACAGTTGTGGTATGTGAATAGCTTTCATCCCATCTCACTGCTGTGGTTCATCATCCAGCAGCCGAGTGAGCAGGTTAGTTTTGCTTTAACATATGCTGTAGTGTACAAGCCTCTTGGCCATGCTGCTTGTAGCCATCACGTGTGATCCTCAATCTATGTAGCTCCAGGTGTGCTTTTGTGCCTTAGCTGACTATAAGGTACTCTGCTTTTCTGCTTTGTTCTGGGGGGTTTTTTGAGTCCTGTTTTCTCCAGTAAAAACACTGCTACAGCAGTGAATGTACCCTCTTGCTGTCAGCAGCAGTCGTACCTGCATACCTCCTCAGTGGATTGAAGGTAAAGGGTTTCAACAGGAACCACATATACCTCTATGCTGCAAATAGTTAACACATCAACTTCCCACTATCCAGGCTGCTGGAAAGAAGAATCAGTCAAATGCTGTTTATTTTCCTTACATGGTCAAATTTCATCTCATGTTTTATTGTTCAGCTCTGTAAATCTCAAGTAAACCCACCCAGCTCTTGTCTTTCCTGCACCTTTCCCCTACACACTGCATCACAGCCTATTTCAATACATCCATCTCCCTTAACAAGAATGTGAACTGTAGAAGGGAAAAGGGGCAGCTCTTGCAAAACGTTCTAATTCTGATCTTTCAGAGCCATCGCCTGTGGGCTGATGAGATTCAACCAGTAACAATGCAACTATAAGACCCAAGGAAGGGGCAACGTGCCCACAAAGAACTAGAAAACTTTCTACTCCCAAACACAGATTGAAAGGAAAAGGTTAGAAGCCAAACCAGGCCATTTTACATGCTCTTGCAGGCCTTAATTCCTTCACAAGCATGTGCAAACTGAATAGAAAGAACTAGCTAAATATAAATCCCCATGCAGAGAGAAAGGTTTTGATCCTCTGTTAAAACAGTTTGAGCAGAAAGGATTTTGCAGCCTCTCTGTTAATCTGCTGATCATGTGGCTGGAAGCGATGCCCTTGAGGCACTGTATGGCCCGTTGTGGAATTGATTGGTCAACAAAAAAGGAAAGGACTAAAAAATAGAGAATAGAAGTTGTGCTCTTGTATTAGTACAGCTAAATCCTTGCCTGAATCTGGGTAATCTTCACTGGGGGAGCGTGCTGGGTTTTCTTTCGTCAGCCTGTGAAGGCTGAAATGGACTTCAGAAGAGAGGTTTCTAAATCAGCCTCGTGAGCCTGTAATAAATAATGAGGAGTTCTCATACCCTGCACCAGTGTGCATGTGTGCCGTTGGCCTCTGCAGATTTGTATTACTGATTTCTGGGAAATGAGTAGCAGCCAGGAATTAGTTGTAGGTGTGAATCAGAAAGCAGCGGTGGCCTTTGAAAGCGAGTGAATAAGTTTTGCATATCCGTGGGGTGCTATTAAGCATTCCTGTGGCTAATGTAATTTGTTACTTAGCCTAGAAATGTCAAATGCTTTCAATATTTGACTTGTACAGCTGTAAGTGCATTGTAAGTATGCATCTTAAACAGTCGCTCCCAATTTATTGGTTTGAGTATAAATATTCACCAGTAATGAGCAGTGAATGTGACACTAGGATCTTCCCATTTAATCTCCCAGTTGCACCCAGCGAAGGTAGTACCCAGATCCACTCCCTTGTCTGGACAGCATCTGTGATAATAGAGGTTCCTGGGAGTGGTTCAGGGCTGATCAATGGTCCAGCTTCACTTCAGGGACAAGAGCTGTTTAATAGAAGCAGAATTTTTGTCATTGTGGCTCTATAAAAGAGCCCTGAAATGACAAAATTTAGATCCGTAAAAGGTTTATTGGTTTAAAATTAAATTCCAGGCCTTATTGCTATTTAAACTGCATTTAGAAAGGTACTCTGCTGTGTCCTTATAGTGTGCCAGCTGCATTTTACATGCTCACATGTCTATCTGTCTATCACCTATATATAGACAGAGAATGAGGGTAGTTAAAAACTAAGCAAGGCCCTTTCTTTTTAGAACATGCCTGCAGCTATTTCATTTTCTTTCCTGAAGGAAAGCAAGTTTTTCAAAGCTCGTGGGCTTTCTTTACCTGTAACTCCTACTTTCACTGTTCAAGTTCCCAACGGAGACTCCAGTACGAAGTAGAGGAGAGTGGAGGTAGGGGTGAGGCTGGGCTGCCCTGGATGTGGTAGGAAGTGAGCCCTGAGTCAAGAGCGTGGCTGTTGGTCGGTAAAGCACAAGACATCCTCAGAGGTAACTCAGAGCTCTGTTGGAAAGGCCAACCTTATTTATTCTTTGGCTGTCCGTTATTAAAGCTCTGTTGGCAATAGTGGGAGGTGCAGATGGACTCCTGAACCTCTTTCAGACACATTTGGGTCTCCTGAACTCCTTTCAGATACATTTTGGATAGCAGTTCCTTGAGATAATGGGGCTTTGACTCAGGCCTATATTCTATTGTGCCTTTACTGTTTTACTTACCCTGTTGTATTTACACACGACAGTGCCCTCACCACAAATGGCTGCATGCACAAGGCAAAAGCCTTGAGCTGGTAAGCTCCCTTCCTTCTTGCTGCTTGGTTCAAATGCTGTACGATGTAATGAACAGAAGGATGGACAGACAGGTTGTCATGTAGGTAATGGTTGTTATATAGGCAATAAAATTGTTTCTTTGAAGATAAGGCTCTTTAATTTGAAAAATAAAAGAATATGAATAACCAGCAACAAGGAAAACTCTCAAAGACAATGAGATCTTTTCTGTGACATCTTTTTTGATGTCCATCATAGTTGAAAAAAGTCTCCCTTCTTCAGTTAAAGATCCCATTCCACAAATAATGCCATCATCCCAGTTTCATAATGCTTATATTTTGTCAGCTGCTGATTTGCCTCTGGTGATTTGCATGAAGAAGATTTCTGCTAAAAATATATCTGTCCATTGGTCGGAATATGGCCACACTTTTACCATCAGGCAGGAATGAAAGGGAAGGATGAATCTTATAAATGTAATCAATTGCTTTGTTTACCGCAAATACATGTCAATAGGAGAAAGTTGTCTCTGTACATTCCTAATATCCTGATGATCTCAGTGTATAGAATTTTGCTCCCCTATAAAATGTTTATATGTAGCTATAGTTGCATTAGTTGTCTTTCACTCACTTCTGTTAAAGTTAAGGTCACAGCTGCTTAAGCTGGAATAGTGCACTTACAAGGTGTTAGTGGCATTGGGAGAGTAGAAAGAGCACAAAACTAAGAATGTTGGGAAGGGGTAAAGGAGTGGGGCTTGTGCTGCACTTAATTTAACAAATACATAGTTTTCAAGTCCTGTTCAACATAGAATCACAGAATCATAGCATAGTTAGGTTTGGAAAGGACCTTAACATCATCAAGTCCCCAGCGGCAGGGATGCCTTACCCTAGACCACGTCGCCCAAGGCTCTGACCCAACTTGGCCTTGAGCACTGACAGGGATGGAGCATTTACCACTTCTTTGGGCAACCCATTCCAGTGCCTCACCACCCTTATAGTAAAGAACTTTTTCCTTTTATGCAACCTGAACTTCCCTGTTTAAGGTTGAACCTGTTGCCCCTTGTCCTATCGCTACAATAAGAAAAGTGAGTCCTTCCTGGTGTAATGCAGCTCAGGGCAGGGGTAGGTGTGAGTCCTGGAATGCAAAGAAATCTTGCAAATAAGAACCAGGCAGAAAGAAAGGAACTGTTGTTTGCTTGAGCGTGCTGACAACCCATAACAAACCCCATTGGGGAAATTCCTTATTGCTGCCAATCACTTTGAAATCAAAGCCATGACAGTTTTGATGCTGATGGTGTTAACTATGTCACTGCCAGTCTCTCAAACTATAATACTGAGTTATTGCTCTTTCACCACAAAACCTTTTTCCACATTTTCCAGTTTCCCTAAATCCTCAGCCATTCCGTACTAAGCTTGTAAAAGCACTAGTTACAGTCACAGCTGTCTCATCCAGTCCTGAAAGCATCGGGATTAATAAAGAAGGGATAGCACCACTTTCTAACATCAAATGGAGAATTTTGTGGCTGTTTTAATGCTATTCACTGTTCCATTAAATTAATTCAAAAATATAATATTAAATTAAATAAAGCTACCACAAAATTTCCCCCTGACTTGTGACTTCCACAAAGTGCGGCAGAAATTAGCTCTGCTTTGTGGCAGAGGCCAATGCAAATGTGTTCTTTTCTTCCTGTAATACTCGTGGGTTTCCTTTATATCACCCATTTAGCCTAAAAAAAATCTCTTTCTCCACTTTGTGGGTTTCCCTTTCATCATCATCCATTTAGCCTAAAAAAGTCTTTCTTCAGTTGTCTCTGTGTCTCTGTGCTTTCTCTTGTCATTATAAGACATTTGAGGATAATCTCTATTTCTGGTGCCTTGCATTTTCTGCCATCGATTTGATCTGCATGTAATGTATGCGTGTGTAGCTCTTCTGACACGGTGGCATTTTACGCTGACTTTGCAAAGGCACAGAGGACTTAGAAAGGGCTGAGGCAGTGGGGAGTGAGCCCTTTTGAGCAGCTCCTCATATTTAATGCTCTGCTGAAGAAGCTCAGCTTGCTTTCTCCAGTGCCACCAGGTCTGCTCCTGTTGATGGAGCATACAGAGATAAAGAGGGAGACCCTTCATCCACGAATACAAACCAGCAGCAGCTGGTTGGTTGCCATTACACAGATGTGTAAGACATCTCTACTGGCAGGACTAAGAGCAAAAGAATGAGCAGACAGGGCTGAGTTACTGTAGTGTTCTCATGCTGTGTTACCTGCTACGTAGCTGAAGTGCCCCTGACTCACAAACACTAACTGCAGTACCAGGGGTTATTTAATTTGCATAGACACAGTTCATCTTCTGTATTACAGTCACTTTCTAAGGTTGAATCAGATTGATCCAGCCTCTGAGTGAGAGATGTGAGCAAACAGCCTGGAGAAGAGAAGCTGCGTGGAGACCTCAGAGCAGCCTTCCAGGATCTGAAGGGGGCTATAAGGATGCTGGGGAGAGACTCTTCATTAGGGACTTTAGTGACAGGAGAAGGGGTGATGGGTTAAAACTTAAAAAAGGGAAGTTTAGATTGGATCTAAGGAAGAAGTTCTTTACTGTAAGGGTGCTGAGGCACTGGAATGGGTTGCCCAGGGAAGCTGTGAATGCTCCATCCCTGGCAGTGTTCAAGGCCAGGTTGGACAGAGCCTTGGGTGCCATGGTTTAGTGTGAGGTGTCCCTGCCCATGACAGGGGGGTTGGAACTGGATGATCTTAAGGTCCTTTCGAGCCCTAACTATTCTATGATTCTGTGAAACAGGCTGTTGCTTGCTGCCCACTGACTTCCCAGGCTAAGACCAGCCTCTTTCCTGGAGCCCACTTAAAGTATGTGTTTCATACACCCTGCAAAACCTCAGCACTTTGCAGTTGTGGTCCGTGGGCAATTCTTAAACAGTGAGGAAAAGAAGCAATAATGCTTTGGTGCAGATGGATGCTGAACACTTTCGGTGCTATGAGCCAATGGCCAGTGCAGGTCCCACTTGGCTTTCTGGGAAATCTGTGCGTGCCTTTGCCCTACACTGGTTTCCGTGTCACTGCCCAGGTTTGAATCCTGCCCTCACCCTGAAAGATCATTTTGGCTTGGGATGCTCTTCAGAGGGAAGATTAACAAACCAGGAGATGTAGAAGAGGCTCAGGTGTGTATATGGAGGTAAGAGGCAGGAGCAGGAGCTCTGTACACTCTTTAAAGACTGTGCAGAGGGAAGAGTTTCCTTCTACAAACCTAAGGACCACAAACCCAACAGGTCTCATGCAGCTTGGTGGGAATGCCCTTTATGCTTTTAGGAAAATCTGCTGCCATGCAGCTTTCTTACTCCTTGCTGTGTCCTAAATCTCAATAAATGTCTTGCAATAATTCCACTTTGTATTTATTTTTCTATTATTTTTTATTTATTTTTTATATCTGTATCTCTATATCATCTACATCTACATCATCTATATCTATATCATGTATATCTAGATCTAGATCTTCCATCTCTCTATATATTGATCTATTAATCTAAAAGAAACAGAAGGAAACAGGTAGAGCTGCAAGAAAACCTGGCGCAGAAGCATCTAAGATGCCAAGCACTCCTGTTTTATGTTTGCATACAGACACCCACCATGTTCTGTTGTTCGCCCTCCACTCACTGCCCCATCTACCAGCACTTTGCTGGCTGGTAGCCCCACCTTCAAGCCTGACCCCTCTAATGGCAGTGCAAAACTTCTTCCAACTTGAAATGGGGCGTGACTTTCACCCCAGGCTTCTAAAATTGTCTGTTAATCAGATTTAGTGGCTTAGGAGCTGCATAAAGAAACCCAGGTTGGGATATATTCAAAGAGGAGAGAGGCTGACTGCTTGTCACTGCTGCAGTGGTAGTGAGTGAATGTTCTGGGGCAGACCAGAATGAAGTCAGGGTGTGAGTTTCACCATAAATTGTGCCAGTCAGAAATCTCATCCTCCAGCTAAGCCAATGCCTTTTGTTTTTCCCACAGCTGCTGGCCACAGAATGTAAATAGCTTTATCACAAGTCAAGACATGTTCTTTAATCCACTCTACTAATACCTGGATTTCTTATCCTGAGACACCCAGATCCAGCCATGCAAATGGCAAGTGAGGTTGTAGGGTATTTTGGAGCAGGTATCTCCTGGAGAGATGGGGAAGCACAAAGCCTTCTGAGCAAAGCCTATATCCTCATTTAAACTGCCCTGTGAAATGTCAGCCACCCTTTTCCAGAGAAGACTCAATCAAGCTGGAACCAGCATAACCACAGCTGCTATGATGATCAGGGCAGCAAACAGTCCATTTACCAAGAAAGGACTAACACAGTGTGATATTTCATGTCATAACAAATGCTGAGAAAGGTTATTACTGCTGTTTATAAACCCAGAGAGAGAAGGAGAGAGCAGGGAAGGAGAGAAACTGTTTAAGCCACAGGACAAGACCAGCGCAGGAACAAGCTGCTATTTCCTAGCTGTGAATTAATTTGTGCTGGAAGGGAAATATTTTCTGGATACTGGAGAAGTGGAGCTTTGCTCTCAGAACTAGTGGGAACATAACAAACTTTGGGGACCATAGGCCATAGCCTGCTAAATTACAGATGAAGCTGTATGAGGCAGCTACCTGTAACAACAGGGAATTAGACTGAGAGCAGCCTGCTCTAGTCCAGGTCTCTGTTCACTCTATTCAGTGCCCTGAGGTACTCACTCCTGGTACGGGGGTTTAACTTCACCCTCCAGTGCTGCGGCTGGCTGTTCTCCCGTATGGACAAACCAAACATTTTTGCCTGCGATGTATTTCTGTTGTTGTCAGGAAGGGAAAAAAGAGAAAAACCAAAAGAGGGAAAACGTGTGGGTTCGTAGCTGTAGAAATGACTGCTAAGAGATAACACATTGAAAGGTTTATTTTCCAAAGCGGTTTTGTTAGCGGTAACACGGTTAGGAAGTCAGGTTGTTATTACTCTGAAGTGAAATTGTTACGAAATGGCTGCTCTGTGCTGTCATTGTTTTCAGTGCAGGAGGCTGATAAAGCGACATGTACATGTTGGAGCCTCCTAAAACAGCAGTGCGCTCTGACAGCTGGCAGAACAACAATGACTTCCTCTGTACTGGGATAGGGTGGCTCCAGGCGTTTCTTTTATGACTGTTTGTTCTCTGGGCTCTCAATGGCAACTTTTTCCACCTGCCATTGCCCCTGGCTGCAGCACCTGGGGGGAAGCATAGGACATGGTGTTCCCTACTTTGAATCATAGAAGCACAGAATGGTTTGGGTTGGAAAGGACCTTAACATCATCAAGTCCCCAACGGCAGGGATGCCTTACCCTAGACCACGTCACCCAAGGCTCTGACCAACTTGGCCTTGAGCACTGACAGGGATGGAGCATTTACCACTTCTTTGGGCAACCCATTCCAGTGCCTCGCCACCCTTATAGTAAAGAACTTCTTCCTTATATTCAACCTGAACTTCCCCTGTTTAAGTTTAAACCCATCACCTCTTGTCCTATCACCACAGTCCCTGTACGTGCAGAAACAGGAGCAGTTGTGCCAATGCAGCTTGTCTGCTGCACTGCAACTGTGTATGCTCGCAATCACATTCATCTACCCACTAGTGATCAGGGGTTCATCAGGGGTAGAGATGCCCACAGTTACAAGAAGTAATTCCCCTGGTAGAACTTCTATGTTGCATGATTGCATTCACACTAAGAAATCATTTTATTGATCTTTTTGTCATTATAAGCAGCACAAGCCCGTAGGAAAAACGCTAATTATTTTTTCCAATGCTTTAAGCAAATAATCAGGAGTCAAATTTTGTCTAATTGTACTTCAACATCTTCATTTCGGACTCTGACTGGAGATCTCTTGATCCAGCTAGGCATGGGTTCTGACACAAAGATGCAGTGTGAGGATATGATGTTGTGCTCACTAGCATTTATCCCACAGCCTCTGTTGTCCTGCACCACGTATATCCTCAACCTGAGTGCCAGTCCCTGCCCTGAAACACCCACAATTCCAGTAAAGGAAAGAAAAAAGACAAGACAGGAAGAAAAATAAGATTTTTATCCTTACTTTGTAGATGAGAGACAGATTCAGTTGTTCAACATGGGCAAGCAGGCTCATCAGTGGGTATCCAAGACATCTGCATGACACTGACAGAGCCAGCAGCAGGAAACCAAATACCTACAGCAACTTACATAGCTCGAGAGACCTATCTTCAGCCAACGCAAGCAAGCCCTAAGAGTAAAATAAGCTGTCTCAGGCATTGCAGGAAGACAGTGACAAAGTAGGAATTGTCTGCTTCTCCTGAGTTTGTATTTGCAAGATCTCAGTGCCTGTCTTTTCCAGAGTCACTCCCTGACAAGCCCTCACCAGTAGGCATTATTCTTTACTGAATACTAAGCAAAAATCAGAGTGAAATCGGTTATAACTGTATTATGTCAGCCTGAGCTGTGGAGCTGGGCCCAAAGGCTTGAAAGCAACATTCTGTGGGACAGCAACAGAGGAGTAATGAGCTGCCTGTGCCACAGGTTGATGCTAACATACCCTATTGTAACGCAGAGGCAGCTTTTTGGCTTAGTGAGTAACACAACCATTACAAAGGTGCTTCTTTGGAAATGAGAACTTTGCTGAAGATCCTGTGAATAAATCACATCCAGGCAATAGGCTGTGCTGCAGAATTCATGTAAAAAGCAGACTTTTCTCAAGATTTTATTTCAGAGGTATTTAAAATTTAAATCTAAATCACAAATTTGAGTCTTTTTTCATTGTTACGTTTTAGTTAAACTCAATAAGAGCAAAAGCAGGAAATGTTTCTGTTGCAGGTGGTATTAATTGTGGTGAGCTCTGGGTGAAATGGAGATGACAGAAGTTGAAACCCAGAAGAGTCAGAGCTTGTGAGGGCCATTGCTCAGAGCCCATGGTCTATAACAACTGTGCTCCCAACTGACTGTGTGCAGCACACAGACATCTTTCTCGGCTTTCTGTTGGGATCTGCGTTTGAACACTGCATCTTCACAGTTTCAGGGAGAACCTGCTGCTGCCAGCAATGGACAGGTATTGGCATCTAAGCATGCTTTTGCAGCAGGTTCTCACTTTTGTTGTCATCTCATTCCCTACTGGTGTTAGAAGGCAGTTTCTGCTCTAGACTGAGATTTGGGGTTAATGTCAGTGCACTTCTTGGAACCCAGCTGCAAAAAGCCTGTCTAGGGAAGGCTGGTGAAGGTTGTGAAAGACATGGTCAACCTGCTGGGCTGCTGAGCTCTAGGTAGCTCCCCGCTGGGCAGTAATAGCTGTTGGGGAGGTGCAGCAGGGAAAAGTAAGTACACCTTGGCAGGAGGATCCCATACAGCCCCAGAACTGCCTTATGCCTGGCCCTATGGTGGCTGAACATGCCTTGCACAGCGCTTGGTTAAGGCTACAAGGCAGCACCAAGGAGCAAGGATGATCCCCTTCATCTGTAGCTGAGCTTCATCCCCCCGCCACTGACTGTGTGTTTCCTCTTCTACTGACAACCAGATTAGAAATGAAAGGAGAATAGCTACAGCTAACTCCAGCTTTAAATGGCTCAATATCCATCCTGAGATGCTTGATGCAAAATCTTTCTTTAGGTTTTCAGTGGCTCTACTAATGCCACACCACTGCGGGAAAGCTCTTTCAATTCTTCAAGAAAGAAGCATAAACTGCGGTATTGACCGACTCTAACTCCTTTAGTAGAATACGCCAATGCAGTCATCCTCTGGCTACAGATATCCGCAGGAAGAATAGATGTGTCCTTTAATAACAGGAAGAGTTAAAAAAAGAACATTTTATTGCAGTGTTGTCTTCACCACAGTAAATTGCAGCATTTTCATTTTCATTTATTGCATTGAAGTGTTTACATCACTGTGAAGCAAATATTTGCTTTCAAAGGTCACTCATTGTATCTCTCTTCCTCTGGGGATATATGTGGGTCTCTCTTAGACTTCAGTATAACTGTGAGGATATATAATGTTCTCGCTATGAGACTCTTTATTGCATCTGAGCACTACTAAAATAGCAGACGCAGAATTCAAAGTATAATAGGCAATGCTTTTCCATTAGCCAGTCTCTCTTTGTATTTTTCTCTAACCTTCCATCTGTTGTGCTTATGTACGAGCACTGGCATAACATATAAGGCCGGCTCACAGGGAATTTGAGGTAAGTTACCCAAGTCCCTGAAGTTACTCCTGTTGTCTGGAAGACACAGAACGCAGCTTAGTACATGATGTACATAGGTTTTTTGCAGCAATGCTTGGACTTTTGTCTCCTTTTAAAAGAGCACCATGTATATTTGCATATGAACCCAGAGGATTTCCTTCTCCTTTGCTGAAATGAAAAGCCCAAGGTCTTTGTGAAGATCTGAGATTGGATTTATATACATATATAATTATTGCCAATATAAACATAAATTGTGTGCAAGTGGCTGTAACTTCTGTAGCAACTTGGGTTTTTTAATCACAGTTTTAGATCTACAGAGCTTAACATATTTCGTCACAACTTTGGTTTTCTGATCTGTCAGCTCTGCAGTGACTATAGACGTAATAAATTGGACTTTATGTTTAAAGTGCTGAGTAGTTTTTGGAAAGTTTATTTCCAGCTATAGTCAAGATTCTTAAGCAATTATGGGATTTTGATATTTGGTTTGAATCAGGTTAAATGAGAACAGTATGCAAAATATTAGCTATTGCACAAGGAATTTATTACCCAAAGTCCTCTATAGTATCGTAGGCCTGTTCCCATTCCTAAAACAAGAGCAGGTTTCGGTTGGCCCAAGGCAGATTAATACTTTATGCATTTGAAAGTCTGTCCCATAATAAGTGAGACCAAAGCCATTACAGGTTACTTTTTCTTGGCCATTCCTGTAATGTTTCAGTTTCAGTGTTTTAATACATCAAGAGGACTACCGACAGGGGTTCCTGACAGACACCATAGAGGAAAACCTGATAAATTGTACTGACAGAAATAGAATCATAGAATCACAGAATGTTTTGGGTTGGAAAGGACCTTGAAGATCATCCAGCTCCAACCCCCTGCCATGGGCAGGACAAAATGTAATTCCCTTTAAACATAAATCTGCTCTCTATGGGATTTTATTGATAACAGGGTTTGTTGTTGGAAATTCATGACACTGGAATGGAATTTAAGCTAAAATGGGACTCTTCAAGGAAAATCCTCTCTCTAATATGTCCTATTCCATGTTTTAACCTCAAAATATGAAAAAATAATAATTAAACCCATTCCCAGCCATCTGCAAAATTCATGTAGTTTATCATACTGTGTGCCAATCAGTAATCTTTATTGATTCTTGTGCACGGTTTTCTGTTAAATAAAGTTGGATCAGCACTGCTATGGGGCACTTTTGTTTATGGCTAAAACTTGATGTAAAATGGCTTGTCTGGGAGAATGCTTTTTGCTGGTTCTCAATCCATTGTAAGAGCTTTACCAATACCAAACAATCTCAATAACCCTGTCAAATTCGATCATATGCTACAAAACCTCTCTGGTTACAAGCTCTGACGGGCTTTTTTTAGCATGGTGCAAAATAGGATGTGTCTGTCACTAAGGCACCAACTGATGGGTCTAACCAAGTAGGATAACTAATGAAAAATCACAGTTTCTCCACTTTGTTTCTTTTTTGCACTACCCAACAGCACCACTGGTTCACGATCAATAATTGATAAGTAAAAGATCAAAAGTCAGGCTGGAATCTACTTGAGAAGCGACTTTTCCATGCAATTTGTGTTATATGCAGTGACTGACAGTGTTATTGTTCGCTGTTGTCAGTAGAAGCACTCATCTCACCTTCACTCCCTTACAGGTCTGTAATCATTCAACTCACATTGGATATGTTTAAAGACTGAATTGATTTCCCTGTTAGTATCTCCTCCCACTTTATAGCTAGCAAGATGCCACCAGACAGACATAGAACCAGTTTTCTGCCCCTCACAGCTATATGCATATGCCAATTAGATCAGTGCAACATCATGTCTAAATTGCCCTGACGTTTACTAAAGCTCGGTGCTGTTATTCTGCCAGCCCAAGCGTACAGAAGGATCTAGGAGAGGTGAATATTTTAAGCAGATACTCCAAAACTAGGCCCACAGATTTAATGCTGGTATTCTGGGACAGAGGCTGTGCCAGAAATATTTAGATACTGAGTTTTGCCTCCATCAGATTAAAAACGCAATTTGTGAAGCAGTGGCCAGTGCTACTGCCTGCCTGTGCCAAGTGGGACAGGAGTTTGGAAAGCAGTTCTTTACCAAAATAACATCTTTTTTATCCCAGCTGAGCATGTTCCATTTGCTGATTAAGAGCAGTGTCTTCCCAGAGCTGCGTGATGTGCCACAAAGGGGAGTACGAGTGCAGCGTCATGGTGGGAAGGTTGGGGTGGCCTGGAGAGTATACCCACACTTTCAGTGCCCTTCAGGAGGAGACCAATTCGTCGTCTTTTCCTCCTAAACCTCAGTGCTTGTAAAGCTGTTTGTGAGCATCCCTGAAGTGTCTGATATCAGTCTGAATTCTAGCTATGAAATTAAGCTCTCCGTTTGCATCACCTGAGACTGGAGATGAGTTGCTTAAGCTTGGTCCTTCACAATGCTGTGACCATGCAGCTGGCAGAACCAGGTGGGCTTCTTCACCAGCATCTTTTTGGGCTCCTAAACACTGTGTGACCCATCGCACAATGTCAGCCCCCCTCTGACAAGGATGTGACGATGTGCTCAGTGATGAAAGTAGGATGCTGTGCCAGTAGCTGCAGGGCAGACTCTTCGAGATACATTTCTTCCTGGTGTAGCTTCAAAGAGAAAAAGCAACTATGAATGAGGGCACAGCTAATGCAAAAGCATGAAGGTCACATATTCCCTCTTAGATAAGAAAACCCAGCAAATCTGATGCTGAAGCTGCAGAGGAAATGTAAGGAGATATCTGCTTTCCTTACGTATTTCTAAGCAAACAGGGTGTGATCCAGGAAATATCCCTGCCACCCAGCTGTACCTGTTCAGCCCATACTCCTGATGTCCTGATTGCAAGCACTGTCAAAGCGATGAACGGATTCACCTCCGATAGATAACTTCCATTCAAACAGACTTATTATTGTTAAAATTCTAAAGCCAAGCTGTGCCCTGACTTATCTTGCTTCATAAAGGCTGCATGCGCCACAAAGACAGGACAGAAAATAGCCCCTGGGATTTTACCTTCTTAGAGCAGCTTTGCTGAAACGGGCTGCTTTTGTCCTCTTTCTGTAATTGAGCATGGTGGAATATACTTTATGGCTGTTTATTTGTAGTGCCCCTCAACTTCCCCACCTCCTCTGCACCTGGGATTAGGTTTTCCTGCTGCAAACAAACCTAACGTTCAGTGCGGCATTAATTTGCAATGTGCCATGCCTGAATCAAGCAAAGAAATAAGCCAGTGTTGTTGTTATAAGGACCTGACAGATGGTAGGAGGACCCGCCTTTCTTAATCAAGTCATGCTCAGTAATCAGAGCTAGCTCGATTTTATACCAAAAAAGAAACCTTACCCAAATGAGGATTAATGGGCTGAATCCTCATCTCTGGTTAGCATGAGCTCAGTGGTGTCATTCTGCTTTGAAAGGGATAACTAAGAGCAGAATCTGACCCACTTTGGGGAGAAGCTGAAAGTACAAGTTAGGTCCTGCTGTGCTTTCCCCTCTGTAATGAAGGATTCACGCAGGTAGGCAACTTCTCCAGTCTAGCTGCAAATATTATTTCAGAGTCTGAACTGTAGCAAGGGGGCAAGTCATTAGATGATAAATATCTGCAAAGTCTCATTGCTTTTAATTTCACTGCAAATGTATTAGCTGAGCGTGCAGCCTTCCAAGAGGTGCAGCTGCAACACAGGACATAAGGTGCATAGGCTTGACCTTGACCACCTTCATGTTAGGCTTTTAATTCCAGAAGAGAATTAATGTGCCTTGGGACTGTTTCTGGTAGCGAATAACACCTCCTGAGTCTCCAGCTTTGATGTGAATAGCATTTGAAAGGTTAAGAAAGAAGTAAGGGTTTTCCTCAAAGAACATGACAAGGATGCATCCTTGTTCTTCGAGAGTGATTAATAATACAGGAATAAAGCTCTCCACTATGTAGGAATTGCTGTCCACAACGGAAGAGTTTGGATGAGAGCACTCATGTAATAAGAGCCCTTTTGTGGGGTTGACATTTAAGCACAATTCGGTGAGTCAGGGAGCTTAACCACACTGTTCCTTTTCCTTTTCTCTCTTCCAGGCTCACAAGCAGCTGAGTGCAAATCCTTGATCTGCAGCTTCCACAAACACACCCACAGCTAAAATGGCAGAAGACGCTGATATGCGCAATGAGTTGGAAGAAATGCAGCGGCGTGCTGACCAGCTTGCTGATGAAGTGAGAGCTGAACAGGAAACCTGGGGTTGGCTCTGGTGTGAGGGACACATCCAGAAATAGGAGCTGAGCCGGCACAGGATTTCTAGAGATGATGCTGTTTTCTGTCAGCTTTACACTGAAAGCAGAATCGGAAATTAGATGAGTGAGGGTAAAATTTAGTGCCATGTTTAGTCTAGATTAAGGCACTTACTGATTGTGAGTTTGGTTTAGGTATCAAGGTATTAGGTATTAAGGTTTAGTCTGCATCAACCAGACCAGCCTCAGAGCAAAAGAGCAGCAATTTAATATTTTCTGAGGGTTCCTCCAATTCGCCAAACCCATGAAATGTTAAAAGTCACCAATTAGGTCTCTGGAAAGTCTTAGCTGCAAACCACAGACTTCGTTTTCAAAGTGGAACACCAGCTGTTCCAAGCATTACCACTGCAATGCACGAGCAAGGGGAGTGCGAGCCTTAGAGTCTGCAGCTGCTTCGAGATGTGGTGCGAGCTGCATTAGCGAGCTGTAAGGGAGAGCTGGAGAGGAAGAGATCACCAGTACCCTGCTGGTGGCCTGATTTTAAGGGAAGGCAAAGAGCATAGGAGGAACATACTGTCAGCATGAGCCTGCACATTAGTGTTGGAAAGTGTATCTTGCCAAAGCTGAGTGTTTTTCCCTCTGTTTCTTTCAGTCCCTTGAGAGCACCCGTCGAATGCTGCAGCTTGTTGAAGAGGTAAGGACTTGCATTTTATTTGCACTTCTGTTGCGAGCAAAAGTGATGGAGAGTCCAACACAGGAAGCGTTTTTAACTCACATTGCTAGGGCATGGCCATGTCTTTATGTGCTGCTCCATCTCTTCTTATCCTTATCCCTTATGAGAGTCATTCAAGATGCTGTGCCCTAGTTGCCAAGTGGTCACACTGCAGATCAGCTGCTGGGACACTGTTTTGCCCATACCTGGGTATCCGCTGAGACAGGCTACTTGAGATAAACCAAGGAAACAGCCTTTGAAGGTGACCTGGAGTCAGGAACGAGTGGCTGAGTTTGCTGCAGAGCTCCTGGAGCCTCGTGCTAGCACCACTCTGATGTCCTTGCCGTGACACTGCAAGTGGGGAAGGTGAGAAATGCCCTCGGTCTGTTTGCCCTGTTGTCTATGCCTCCCTCTTCATAAGACACTCATAGCTGTTTATAGAGCATTGGTCACCACAGCATAAATGCCACTTCTTCACATATCTCTGAAATGTCAAGGTTCGTGAGATGTCCCAGAATGACAGCTTTGGAAAGGGAAGTTCTCTGATTTTCTACAGTGCAAAGGAAGGGGCTCTGGGCTCAGTTCTCACAGCTAATACCTGCCTGGAGGTGTCACTTCCAGAAGGGAAAAAGCAATTCAGACAGGCTTCATATCACCCTCTTCATAGCAAAAGGGTTTAAAAGTTGGATATCCCCCAACTCAGTCTAGTTCAGTGTGTTCAGCCATCAGGTGGTGGAAAACTTTGCTCCCACCTGACAGGACTTATTATTTTCAGACACCACGCACGCCTTGGCTCTGGAGCTGGTGACATTTTTAATCAGGGTCACCAGCACTGACAGCCCCACTGCTCCTGACAACCAGAGGAGTCTCCAGCAGAGACAACGGGAAGAAAATTGCATCAGGTCCCATGTTCAGGACCAAGCACAAGCCCAGCTGTAGGCTCCGTGGCCTTGAAATCAGTCACGACTGTGGAGATCAATGGAGTCCAGTGGAGGCAGAATTAAATCTCCATGTACAGACAGGCAGGTAGATGGATCATTGAGCACAGTCAGCATCGCTTCTCCTCCACCAACACTTCAGATCGGCACCCCTTGCAGCTGAAACATGCTCTTGTCTCACGAGCAATCTGTCCCCTTTTGCTGCTCAGTTCCCTGGACATGTCATTTCTAACCATCACTTCCTGTCAGCTCTGTGCTGAATGCGGCTCTTGCTGTTGTCAATTAACATAGAAGAGAGTCTCATATGGGTGCCTCCATGAACACAAGGCAGGAGAGCCTGCTGCCCCCAAATGCCTGTGATCGAAACAGACAAGGCAGATGATGAGTGGGAAGAAAGAGAGGCACAGGAAAAGGGAAGTGATTTGCTGGGGGCCAAGCCATCAGTAAATGTCAGCCCTGTCTCTCCTGAGCCATATTTGTGTGACCTATGCATTGCTTGAGTCTTCCTAACATATTGAACCAGCATATTGTGAATGCCACTGGAATTTCAGTGTTAAATCATGGCAAATGGCAAAGAAGGAGGAGAACTGGGACTGCTGAATTTACTAATGAATTTACGTAGGACTCTAGTGCTTCTTGGAAGAGGTTGGCATCTCTCTGGACGTGCCTTTTATTCAGATGCTACAATATCATCCTGTCCAAATACAGGAGTTTCTAAAAGTAGCTCTGAGTAATCGAGGGAATTATTCTAAACGAGCTGAATGTTATTCTCACTAATGTGACTACAAAAGACCTTTAAAATTCCTCTGTGGCCTAAACAGCTGGTTGATTGCTCTGATCCCTTTTCCTAGGTACTTTTAAGAGAATGCAGCATTTAGGGAGTGAGAGACTTTACAGTGAAAAGACAAATGGCAAGAGTTTTTGAAAGGGAACTCGCACTCCGCTGATTTACTAGACCCCAAGGATCCAATCAGACTCCCTTGCTTAGAAGAACCTGTCTAGTGAGTAGAGATAGAACATACTCTTTCACTGTGAAAGAATGCTTTTTACTCTGTTCTCTGGATACAGCAAACGTGTTATTCCTTACTTAGGAAAAGGATGCCTCCATGTTTTAGCATTATTACCATGTACGTCTGTATAGAGTCCTGTCATGGTTGGCTCTGCTCTGTTAAATACTAGGAAAATATAGAATATAGACTGACTTGGCTTCACTCTAGAGGCAGAAGAGTGTTGTCCGCCCAGGGAAGCCCTGTAGCAGCATGGGCATTCTTAATGCTGATATGTAGGTCCATAGCGTGAGGGACAAAACTGATGCCTCCAAAGGACCGTGCTCTCCTTGCTCAAGGAGACTAGGCTGAATTTGGAGATGAAGCCCTGGTGCTGTTCCCAGGGAATGTTGGTAAGGAAAACCAAATCTGTTACGGCTTCTTATTTTTATAAGCCAGCTTTGCAAGAAGCTGATTCTTTTCAGTCCTAGCACAACAGGGGAAGCAAGAAGTGGTGTGTGGCTGATGCAAAGTAGCCACTGCTTTACCCCAGGGCAGCCATGTATTAGGATGGCAGATTACAAAAATCGGTTTGCTCTGTGGTACCCAGCATACCTTTGCAGCACAGCTACATCTACACTGACCAATGCTCATTTGAGCTTCTCAGCTACTCAATGCTATAAATACCTGTATTTGATGATGATGCTGTGCAATGTTTGTGCCGAAACATAAAAATGAACTGAGGCAGAAGTGAGACTAAATACACAGTTTGTAGCTGACCTTCCTATTTTCTTGTTCAAGCTTTTTACAGCTGACCCAACATTATGAAATACAGAATAACACATGCAAGGGGAAAAGCTGTGAGTCCACTACCATCTTCCAGTGGAACCACCATGGCCTTTAAAGAAAATCAGTCATTGTAGGATGGATAAAAGAGATGGTTTCTACCTAAGATGCAGCAAGTGAAAAAATAGCAGCAACATCAGTACTGCAGGGAGCTCAGCAAGAAAGCACTTTTAGGAACACATACAGACAAAAGGACTGATTTGTACATTTAAATCCAGACAGGACTATCTTCTCCTCTCATATGATGGAGGTTAGAGTCAAGGTTATGACATATCAAAACTGAAATGGTAAACTATAAATGTTTGATAACTCCATGATGCTTCTTTATGCAGGAGACTGAGCACACAATATGCCATTTTATTAACTTCCTTCATTTGTGATTGGGAAGTGAGTTTTTCCTGACATTATCATAGTCAAATGTTTCTTAGTCTGAAGAATAAAAGAGGAAAATATTCTATATATTTAGAGCTTGGTCCAAAGCTTGTCAAAGCTAACTTGAAAATCTCTTTGACACCATTAGCTATTGGAACAGTTCTACTCAGAAAATCGATTTAATCTGTGTAATTCCAAAGAAATACATATCTGGCACAGGTGGATGGGATTCATAATTCTGGTCTCAGTCTTTCCTATGCAGGATTGGGCACCTTTATCTACATAAACCAGCAGGTTAGCACTGGAGTCAGAGTTGTTGTAGTAGATGAAAACCAGGCACATGGGATTTAGGAGTGGGGTCACAGATTCATATCAGCTGAGGGTCAGTTAATGGGCTGAGAAGTAACCTGGCTCTTTAATCAGGCACAAAGAGACATTGAAGCAGTGACTGTTTTTCAGGGTATCTCCTGAAATGCTGATAAAGCGATTTATGGAATTTGGATTTTCTATCCGATATATCATTCACTTATGCTGTTATGAAAATCACCCCTTAGGCTTAACCAAATTGAAAGTAGCTGCCTGGATAAGACACAACACACTGTGTTCCTGGAGGGGCTGATGGGCCCTCTGAGAAGTCATCCTAATTCTCTTCCTAGTTTTATTCCCGCCTTGGGAAATTAAGTGCCAAACAGCAATACCAAATGATACAGCAGCGCATTGTCCCTCCAAAGTGCTGGGCAACTTTCAGTCAATATTTTGTTGCTGACTTGTTCTGAGTGAGGCTGTCATACAAAAAAGGTATAAAAAGCTGGAGGAGAAGGCTGAGGCTAATGTATAGTTAAGCCTCCAGAAGGTTCCCGGTTATGTTGTTCAACTGCTTCACTGAAGTACTGACAGGTATCTTAGGTATCTAAGAGCTGAGTTAAGCCCAGAGTTTTAAAATCATATATTCTGGCCTTCTGATCAGGTGCTTAGCCAGGGGTCCAGTAGAGAACCTGGACGTGTGCTTTATAGAAAGCATGTTGAACCCAAACCAGCACTCCTCGTTGGTTTGCTTTTATCTAAACACTAGGACTCAGTACTACTGGAAGGCTGAAGGACATCGACTTCCATAAACTTCATGGGGTCTGTATTCATGATGATGTTTCACCCAATGTGATTAATTTTTACGTCCTGTTCTGAGGGGCCATCTTGTGTGCAAAGTCAGGCTGATCTTTGCAGACAAATGGTTGGCAACTTGCAGCAGTCTCCATGGAAATCAGTCTGGGAGGACACACTAGTCAACCTGCTCATTCCTAGAGTCAGGGCTGAGTAATGTTCAGGAGCTGGGAAAGATTATACATTTTACCATCTGCGGTAAACCTGCTCTATGGACAAACAGAGGAACTCCAGAGGTGCCACTTTGATGCCTCAACAAAAGCAATTCATGCTGTGCCATTTTCTTCTGAAGGACAAGGATGTGAGATGTTTGCTTCACCACGGCAAAATCCAGCAGTCCCAGTTCTCTTCTCAAGTGCAACAAGAGGACGAGGAGAGTCAGAAGTAACTCTGGAGAGAGGAGGCTGTTACAGATTTAAGAGCTGGATTAAAATGGCATGTGCTCTATGGACTCTGTAGGATCATACAAAAGATGTGTTTTTCTTCTTTCTGGCCTAAACTATCCATTTGTTAAACACCCCAGTTTTTGAGGATCCTTATTTTGCCACAAACTAAACAGAAGTTTGCATGTGCAAGGTCTTAAGAAATTCCTCTATTGCGCAGGAAGAAAGACTTCAATCCTGAGGGAAGTGTACATTTAGCACACATTTTCATAACAAGATGGACCTCTCTAGTTCTACCTACTCATGGCTTCCCACATAGGATCTCACTGATGCTGGTGAGCATTGGATGTGGGTGGGAACTGTTCCTGAGCCCTCAGGACCAGACAAATGGAAGCATGGTCACCAGGCCATTGCCCTGCTGTGGCTCTTCTGGGAGCTTGTTACTCAAGGTTTTATGATGAGTCATTGTAAAACATGTTTTCTAGGTTGGAACTTTGCAAACACATCTTTCTTCACCTCCTCATTGCGAGTGCGTCTGCTGACAGCTGCTCCCACTGAGACCAAGGGCAGTTTCTGCAACACCTTCAGTGCAGAAAACACCAACATTGTCTGTGTTTGGGCCCTGGAAACACTTCTTTGGCACATGTCATCCTCTATGGTCCTTTAAAGGAAGAGGTTTTGTAGTTTCCAGAGATGCCTCAGTCTGTTGTCACTGTTGAGGGTCAGTTACTGAGCGTTTCTCTCCTGCTCAGACATCTGGATGATGAGCACATTTTTAGAATCATTCTGTCTTATAGACATGTTTGGTTTTGAGCTATCTAAAAGATCAGTCACAATGGAAGTGCTGAACTTTTAGGAAAGTCTGAATCTGTTTCAATGCAAAAATGTGATTTTTTTTTTTTAATTGGCTTTACACAGTTATTTTCTTGTGAAAAAGCTGAAAATTAATGCTTAGTAGAAACTTGGAACAGGAGGAGATTGTCACTTGATGTCTGAATCACCTCTCATCTTTGTCAGCTGGCGTTTTCTTATTAGCTTCAATATGCTTTGGATTAGACCTCAGATGCAGAGAATGAGATTCAATGCACACCCTTTAATATTTTCGCATTAGTGTTAATGCTGTGGCAGGCCACTCTTAAGAGATACACTATAGCCTGGTAAAATTAAATGGCATTGATGGTCAGGTAAGTAAAAGAAAATCGTACTTCTTCCACTCCGTGCAAGGATTTAATATGAAATACAAACCATGAGGTCCAATTGCTGAGTTTGTCTCTCAGCACAGGTTTTATTCAGGTCACTGTACATCTTAGCTGCATAAAGGTGTTGAAACCAGCAGGAAAAGAAGGGCAGAGGGTTAAGGAGCAGTAAATATTTCTCAGCCTGACTATATTTGACTCACCGAAAGCCAGCAGCTATCACACCACCAATTGCAGGTTTCTGAGTCCAATATTTAGAAGGATCCCGTGTCAGACTGCACTATATTTACTCAAACACAAGCTGACTCAGGACCCAAGCAGCCTTATACTGTTTTTAAAATGCATGTGAATCTTTTGGGGTTAGACATCGCTGGGTACCAAGAGCACGAAAAGAGCACAATAAAAAGCTATTGCACATCCAGTGCTTAGGAGATCACAACACAGAAAATGTGAGATAATTGCAGGCAGTTTCCTTACTTTAAATAGATAAATTTAAGACAAACCTTGGGCCCTAAGTTTCTAAAGAAAAATAAAAGCTGGATTGGATTCAAGCTGTATGTGCTTGAAGGAAGAAAGAGCAGCAGTGGGTATCTGGTAGACAGCTGACCTGAGGGCAGCAGGCACAGCAGAGCATGATGAGAGGCAGGAGGCTTTTTTCCCTCCACCTGGCGACTCACACACCGAGGGTTTAAAAAGCAGCAGCAAACCAGGCTGCATCTGATGTTTTTCCCAGTTTCTACAGTGATGTAGACATGAAAGACAAGAACTGGAGTGCAGAGAGAGGCAGTGCAACAAGAGGCATCTCTTGAACCGAGCAGGATCCTTTTGGAACAAAGCAGAGAAGCACCAGCTGCACCAGCCAGATAGCCCTTGAGTGTGGCAGAGTCCAGCTTGTATCTGAGCCAATGTGGGCAGTGTGGTGCCGGCAAGAGACTTCACTGCTGCCAGAAACAGATGAGCCATGGCAATGAGCAGGGAGGCTGCAAGGAAGCCTCCTTATTGAAGTCCTTAATTTGCCTCAAGGAAGGGGAGGATGGTCTAGAAAGCAAAGGACAGTCAGGGCTCTAGGTTGCTGTTCCTCATGTTCCCGTGCAACTGTGGGTATCTCCTGTGCCCTCTGCAAAATCAGTACCACCAACTTTATCTGCTTCACAGGCTATGGATGGTTTCATGTTCATGGAAGTAGCTAAATTACTGCTGCACATGTCCAGGTAACTCTGCTGGCAAGCTGTCAGGCTGCAGAGGACTTACTTCATCTGCTATTGACATGCAACAGTCAGGAGATCATCCAGGCCATTAATTATTCACAGACGTTATCACTGCTCCAAACAGAATGGAGCTAGTTTTCCCATTGTAATTAAAAAGGAGCTAATCTTATCTGTGATATAGCTTTGTATCACAGCACCCAGAAACCCGAGACTCCCGATCACATCCTGGAGCGATGATAACGCATGCAGAAATTGTACTTGTGAAAGGTGCCCTGCTGCTGGCTTCAGCAGGTGGGAGCTCTGAACTGCCTGGCTCTGCTCAAACCCTATATCCATCAAAGGGGATGGTAAGAGTCCCATTACCTGTGGGAGCAAGGGCCAATTCAGCCTGCAGGTGTTTTAAGAATCCTACCCTCAAGCTCAACCCATTCATGAAATCCATTGATGCTAAAGGTGTCTGTTGGCTGAATTAAAACCTGGCTTAAACCCATATCTATTAGATCTCCAAGCAAAAAGTTATGGCTTAATCCTATTAAATATTAGCCTGCTCTAAAAGGGATTTCCTAAGTAGGTAAGCTTTCTGACTTCTGTGTTGCAAGGACCGTGTACGAAGCACTATGCTCACTTCTCAAACATGTTTGTATCGTATCTGTTTTCCTTGTGAGTTTCTCCCTTGGGATGAGCAGACACCCACAATGCCAACAAACCCTTCTTCCCGTCTCCTGCTTCAGAAAACTTGGAGATGAACCCTCTCTTTTCAGAAATTATACTTACATAAAGCAATTATTTTAATCTCAAGATCCAGGACGTTGTGTTTTCTGCAGTAGTTCATTATCCCAGTGAATCCTGAAGGACTGATGATACAATTGAGAGTACCCAGTTCCTTACAGTGTCCAGGCACATAAGGTCTTTGGACTGTGCCACCAGCCCCTTATGACCTCGTCATTCCTTTTACTGTTTTTCTTTTGTCTTCCTATGTCCCTTACCTAGGGCTGAGTTCCCTCACTGATCTCTCTTTCTCTCTCTCTCTTTCTTCTCCCCTTCTCTCTCCTTACCTTGCTACCACTATTGGGATGTAGAGTAAAGATGCTGGTATCAGGACTTTGGTTATGTTGGATGAGCAAGGAGGTAAGTTCAGATTGCTTCAGTAAGGAAGTATAACCATTCTCAAAGTACTGTGCTAACTGTGTGCCATCCTGAAAATGAGGGCCATAATATATGTGTGGTTGTGCATGAGAACCCCAAAACCTCTTTGCCTTTAACTTTGCTGTCTGACAGAGGAACATACAATAACTGCATAAGAGTCTGTACTTCTTTTGATCTGCTTCCCATTAATGTCAAAGAGAGCTGCAGGCTGAACTCATCCAAATCATCGTTTATTTTCAGCAAGCTTTGGGTCAAGATCCAGCTACAAGATGAGAAGATTTGCCTCCATAAGGGTAAAATCCAACATTATTTACGCAGGTGCTTCGTAATTTTCTCACTTGTTTTAGCCGCAAGTGAAAGGCGTGCGATAAAGGCATCCCAAGAGAAGGTAAAACGGCTTAGTTTGTGTGAATTTCAGTTACTTGTTGAATAGAAATGTCAATGAGGATAACAGGAATTTCACATTAAAAGCCATAACACGATCAGCTCATTACAATTGACCATAAAGGGGCTTTCAAGCTTAGATGAGTCCCTGTCTGTGGATGACAGTGACAAAGCCAGAGCCAGATACATTCAATACATTCCAGGAAATTACATTTTTCCCCTCCATAATACTACAAAGAAGTAGGTAGCTTCCTCCCCCAACCAAACTAAGCCTTCATTTGCTGCAGACCCACAGCATCAGCAAAACAGCATCTCAAAGAGAAGTTAAATCACCAGAGTACAAATTTCTGCTACTGTACATCAAACTAGATCCCCGGCCCCAAGTCCTTGTGATTATTTTCTATGTGGCATGATACAAAACTGTATTAGAAAATGCTTCCTACAGAAGTAATGCTGTATCATTTATTGAGCTCAGACAGATTATAAGCACTGTTAGGAAATGGACCACAGAACCTGATAGGCCCTTTGCATCTGTAATGTCCCTGCCTCTCTGGCACCAAAATGAATGAAAAGTAATAACAGGACCTAACCAGAAAGTATTTTCTGCTATTTCCTTTTTTATGTACATCTCATTGCCCCCCCTCTCTCCCTTTAGGGAAAGGAATTTAACCCAACCAAATTTTGTCACATCAATTTGTCTTGACAAGAGAAATATTACAGAGACTATTTGGTTGTCTTCAAAAGAATTCCTGAATAACAGCAGTAAAAGAACTGTTGCTGAAAGCAGGAAACCAGAAATTGCTTGTGTTGAAACAGATATGGCACCTGTCTAAATAATGTGTTTTGTTTCAGGAGTGAATTATACAGTTGAAATAAATCACGAATATTGTCAAAGAAGGTCTAAATACCCAGGAGTGTGTTGCAATGTAATTCACGGGCAGATCAGCAGAAACTTTTGTGGTTCCTATAACTCCCTTTGCATTTAGGTTTGGGAAAGCATGTTTCTGTTCTTTAACTGCTGCTTTTTCCACAGATTGCTAGGGGGGGTATTTTGATTTTAACCCTGAATTTTATCTTCTACTTCGGAGCTCTACTATTATTAAACCTCTTTATGCAGAAGCTGTCCAACTAGCTCTCTAGTCATGCTAGAGACGATGGTCTGTGTGAGCCAAGTTGCTGAAACTGGACCCATTGACCTTTTTGAGGTCCAGGGAACTCAGTATTAAACCCTTATTGACAGTGAAACCTGAAATGTATGTTGTATGGCCAGAGAGGCAGCTAATCAATATTTACAGGAAAGAATCAGACAATTGAAAAGCCTCTTTAAATTGGTTATGGTCATGCCTTAAGTGGTTCAATAAATTTAGCTTGTGACTCTATACTATGGGTTTCTGATGGAAAACAAGCTAACAGTGCTACAAACCCTGGGTATATTGTAACCACAGTATATGCTAAATGTTTAATAAGTTTTGTTCATTTTAGCCATATGTAGCTGTAATAATTCCTGATTTTTAATTTTAGTGATAAAAGACTTACATTATTGGGCAAAACACGCTAATGATGACTTTGAGCCCTCTGTAATTAGTGCAGTGTGTGCACCCGCGGATGTCTCAGCAGATTATCAGATTAAGGAAACAATTTGCTAACACTGCCATGTGATCTCTTTTCAGCTGACTGCACAAGTCACTTAAGATTATTAGGTGTTAAATACACAAAAAAACATGACATTGATCTTTCCAGTGGGCGGCAAGCAGAATATCTAATCTCTGCAGTTACTCGAAGCTCTATTTCTAGGTTTCCTTACAAAATTGCTTGCTTTGAAGTTAGAATTTACAAGGAAAACTACTTCGAGCCGATCTCAATCTAAATAACACGAAGCAGAACCCATTTTCTGCCATCAAGAAGCAGAAGCCTTTGGGATCGTCAAAATAATTTTACAATAGTAGGTATTGTAAAATTGAGTGTAAAATTATTGTGAAAGAGTAGGTATTGACAGGAGCAGTCTGGCTTGCTCCTGTTGTGCACACATAGCAGTTGTGACTGGTCTGTTGTGACCCTACAGAGATGCGGAGCTTCACGAGAGCTTTCCTTACTCCTGTTTCACAGAGAATGAGGCTGCCATGAAAACTAGAAACTGCCTCCAATGCCCTTTGATGTCATTGGGAATCTGAGTAGACTCTTGGAATAGTCCCTCTGCAATACCAAGAGTAACCATTTTTTGAGCCAGATTTTGTCACCCGAACCAGTTGAACGCAGCTCTTCCCCTGGGCAGCCCACAGGAAGGAGCCAAGATGTTAGTCTCCCTGCTGAGATTTTCTCCATCAGTGAGGAAGTCTTTCCCAAGCCCTATGTGCATCCATAATGCTGATATTTTTGTAAACCTGGCCTTGATTCAAGCTCCCCTAATTAATTATTTAAATATAAATATGTCCATAACGCCTTAAACTAAAATATTTATATTTTACACTAAAAATGCCATGCTGCGAAGGGTTATTGAGCAGTGGCAGTTGCTCTGCTTCATTAAATATGTTTTTGAAACATGCTAACTTAGAAAAACGTTAATATTTGGAAGCGTGTTGGTAAAAGCAGACTGTAGACATGAAACTGTTAGTACGAAATGGGGATATAAAGACAAACCTGAATTGCTGACATAGGAGATGTCCCAGCATGGTACCTCTCTTCCTCCAAAGGAAATCCCATCACCTGAGAGCATCAGCAGGCAGAGAGATTTGGACTTTCAAGGACACAATGTCCTCATTCAGTTTCTTACAAAAGAATTTCATCCTTGTATTCCAAACAGGATCGAGGGGAGAGGCTTTTCCAATAACAGTAGCAGCATAGCCATTTTTCATGCAAGACAAGAGGAATAACCACAACTTTGATAAGCCAAAAAGAAAATGTCAATGCAATTGAAATTTTCTCCCTGCACCACAGCAACAGCAAATGCACAACCAGCAATGCCAATGAACATGGGGAGCAGCTTAATGTACCCAGCAGATCTGTGCTCCAGATAAAGGGGAAGTATAGAGATAAAACTTTGGAATAACTGAGCAATCCCACAAGAAAAGTGTTGGCACCACTGATGGTGCCCGTGCTGGCTGACCTCTGCTGTTCTTTGCTGGAGTTACTAGTTTTATAGTTTTAAGAGTTTGGCTGGCCTGGTTCTACAGCACTGGAGAAATAACTGCAGTAAATACACAGATAATTACAATTGCTTTCCATCAGGGAGCAGAATTATGGCCCCTTGCACAGGCCTTTTCCCCACTTTACCTCCTATTCAACAGCCACCATGAACAGTGAGATACCAAAAGCAGAGTTGCCAGAGGTGCTCCAACAACACCTATGAGCTGAGCTGATCACAGACAGAAATGGCTGGCTAATTAGGGACAAAAAAAGGTAACTATCAACTATTCCAGATTCTACAGGGAAAATGGTGTTAATTCTGTTGCAGTTGTAGTGCTGAACAAAAGGCAAACAAACCCTCCACAACAGCAGGTTGTGCCTCATCTACTGTTATCTTTAGTGCAGCTACACATGGGCTCGCACTGTAGCATTCCCTGACAGCTTTCTTCCATTCTATCCGTGCTCAGCAATGCCTTTCCGAGTGAAGCTAGGTCAGGACTCAGGGTTTCTGTAAGGGCTGTCCTAGAAATGTACTGTGCTCTGATATGATTCTCCTTTATGGAAAATGGGATCACCGAGTGCCATTGGAAAGAGTAAATCTGCTTAATCTCTTTCACATTCAGCCCTTTTGTGTGCAATTATGATTGCAGCGTGTTCTTAGATGTCCTTTAATTATTTTTTCTTCTCTAATGAAAATTGTCATTGGTGGAAACCGCTTCATTGCGCAGTACTCCAGGCAAAGGAGCAAGTTCCCTTTTCCACGGGCATTTAACTGACCTTCAAACACAGGCCCCAGATCCTGGATGCTATTCAAGGAACATTTGTTATAAATTACAGATGAGGAGGCAAAGGTGGAGCAACATCACACTTGCCCTGTCCTGGCCCTGCATCCAGTGCTGTGTAAGATGCTTTTGCAGCTGTGTTTGCTCAAGAGGCCACAGAGGCAGCTGAGGGATGCCCTTGCTACAGCTTCCCTCTCCCAGCCACTTCCCTGATCAGTCACAGAGTACGGATTTGCCAGGCTGTTACAGAAAAGCCTGGCAAAGACCCACTGGCAAAAGGCCACAATGCTACAGTAAAACTAACAGGACTAGCATACGGTCCCTCAGTTGCTTATGCTTTTAATGCAGAAGTGATTCATAACAATACAGGTAAAACATGCTTTTATTTGTATACTAAGATATGCTATTAGTTTGCTGTAAGGTCTGGAAGAAGATATGGCCAATATGTTTGAATTAAGGTAACACTGTCAGACATAAAAGGGTATCAGTATGCAAAAAAGGCTAATCAATAGCAGAGCTTCTAGAAAAAGGAAGGAAATCCCAATGAAACATACTTCTGATGTGTATTCTTCATGACAACAGCAAATCTCTTACATATCATATGTGATATATGAACATATATTTAGATGTAGTATATTCAAAGAATACTGAAACAAACTATCGAAAGATGTTTAAACTCTGACCTTGAAGTGCTTCTCTAAAAGGGAGGCAAAGGACATGATTTTTTGTAGGTATGAATTTGTATAAGATCAGAGCAGTATATGCCAGCAGGCTGCCTTCCCTAAAACCTTTAATCCAATATGCAAAGTTGGAATGGGGAGGATATCTGAAAACAGATATTGAATTAACCTCCTGGTTGACATCTTATTTCCTACCTGCAGTGATTCATTCTAGGCAGATTTTAATATCAGTTCTAAAAAAACAAATCCAGAGTGACCCTGTTAAGTTAATTCCTTTATAATATTTATGCCTCAATAATCATGGTTAGAGTCATGCATCTATTTCCTTGCCTGTGGGACCAGATCTTTGTCAGGTACAAACTGGTGTTGCTCCATGAAGCCAGCATAACTACACTGATTTAAACCAGCTAACAATCCAGCCCACGACACTAACAACTAGCAAATGGTTTTAGGACCAGAAGCCAGCTGTCTAGACTTCTGGGCTACAGATATGACCTGGACTTTTTACACTGATGAGGTTCCCTTTCATGGAAGATAAATTAGTTGTGGATCCCTTTTCTATTCAGAAATAGCATAAGCATCACACACAAATCCTGAAGCAGGATGAATTAAGTCAGGTTCCCGGAGAGAGCCATAGTTTAAATGGAAGTCTTTGAGTCATGTCAAATACACTCTTCAATTAGCACTTATCTATTCAGGCAGAATAGGAAACGGAAAGAAAGTTCGAAAGGCCTCTACTAGATACCTGGCTTCAGAGAATGTGCATCTGAGCAAGAGAATATGCTTAGACTGATTGCCACCAGTGCTGCCAGTGGCTGGTCCCTTGCAGTCTTACCTGGCATTTTCTACTGGCCAGCCAAGGTTAGGGAAATACCAGCAGCAAAATCAGTGGAGGAAAAGTCAGCACCTCTTGACACTCCCAGTGTCAAAATACACACTTGGAAGTAAGCTTCTTTTAACAGAGAGCCCTGAAACCAGCCAGGCTCTGCAAACACATCTCTCACAAGCAGGAGGTGGGATATCTGCGATAGAAATTTAGCGATCCCCATCACGCTGCATGACCCAGCATAAAAACCAGCTGACCCTCCCACAGCTGCTTCCCAGAGCAAGAGCAAGTGCTGCCCAACTGTGCGGGGCTCTGAGTTAGTGAGGAGCGGGAGCGCTTAGAGGAGTATCACCCTCTACCACCTACTCACATTTGTGATGAGATTGACAATCTGTGGCGACAACCACGAGCCAAAGCTTCTGCTAAAGTCTCCCAACCAAAATGTAAAACTACAGTGTGCATTAAAATAATCCAACCTTGGCTTTCTGGTTCTTGGCTCAGCACTTTATCCGGCAGAATTTGTGCACTCTATCTCTCGGGTTTCCTTATTAGTTTCCCAATCCTTTGCTCAAATTTTGCCCATTTTAGAGGACAGCGACAGGTAACTCTGATCCCTTAAATGTATCCTTGTATTTGGGATCGATAACTCCTGTGGTATCAGGAGACAGGCACATTCAGCTGAGGAGAATGAGAACTTATTGCTGAAAAGCAGATGGAGTTTGCGATAAGTGATATGGCCCCTCTCCTTCTCAAAGCCCAGCCTCATGCAAGAATGAAACAAAGAGCACAAGTTCAATATTCGAATTATTTCAGCTTGGATAATTTAGGCCAGGATTTTCAAGGCCCTCTGGCGGTGAGATGCCTGTTTCCCATTAAAATTAATTAAATAAAATTAATTTTAATGGGAATTGGGTATCCAAATCCCACAGAAAGCTTTGAAAATCTAAACCTCAATTGTTATTAGAAATCCAAGTAAGAAATTAGGCCTAGTCATGTTCCCAGAGAAGTCAAGAGGAGCTTTGTATTGATGTCAATATGCACACGATTTTCTTCCAAAATGCCTGTTTTTTTTCTTCTGGATAGGACTCAGTTAACATCAGGGATGACATTACATTTCTCCTAAGACCAGTGCACTCCCAGTTCCTTTTCTCTCAAGTCTAATTCTGTGTTTATGGTTTTTGCTATTCAGTAGAGAGAATAGGGATGTATTTGTGTTTTACTGGGATTGTTTTACTTTGTCTCTTCAGGCACAATTTTAATGGATTGAAATGCCACTCTAAGTAATTTTCTCATCCTGGGCAATACTTACTTAGGTTTATCCTTCATGACACAAACGGTGAGGCTTTTCACCCATATCAAATGCTGTAACCACTGAATAAGACTCCTGATCCCATTGGATCCACATCTGTTTGCATCAGCAGAGGATCCATTCCTACAGCTTTACATTGTGGCATTCTGTTCCTCTAGGGCTTTTTTCCAAGCTTTAATACTGAAGAAATTAAGACATTAAATTATTCTGAGCTACCAAGTCACTAAGAAAACTCTACATCTTCATTAGCCTTAGGTAGAAACAAGCCAGATTCTGTTTGATGCCAGCGGAGAGACAGTGTCTATATATGGCTGGTTACTGGGATTGGTGCTTTGTAAGTTGCCCTAGAGCAAAGCAGAAGTGATCCCACTGAAAATACAAGTCTTCATCCAACACTTGTTTTCATAAGATCCCTTGGGCACAAAGACAACCAATGTCATAGCCAGTGGTTGTCTTTCAGTGAGCATCAGGCTCCTGGCGTGGTTGCAATTGCTCTATGTTCACTGAGGTTACTCTTGATTTGCTACATCCATACCAGAAAGAAAACCAGCCCTGAGGCCATACGTGGATTAGAGATTAAGATCCAATGCCAATCAAAGTGGCAGGTCCCAGTTTCCTCAGACTCTGGAAAAAGGAGTACTTGGATACAGCTCTTAACAGCTCTCTCCATCTCTGGTACCATTATTACCTGCTTTCTCACACTAACTGAAGCAATTATGCTACCCAAAATCACCTAAATCCAAGGCATTTGTAAGTGTAAGTAACCGAAGTATTTTCCATGGAAGGACACTTGTACTAACATACATTAATGCAAAGTAATAACACTTTTTCTTTCTCTTGGATGTCATTGGTGTCTTAGTAAGTGAATGTATTGTATTGTGTTTCTGGACCTTGAACTTTATAACCCTTCCTTTCTACATCATTACATCTTGTTTAAATGAATATATTTCAAATTCCTCCTTTGTTTTACTCTTCCCATATTAGTAAAACCCATCTTCAGCATCCAGTGCGGCATACATCCTATCAACAATGCATCAGCTCAGATTAATGCATTGTAATGTCATGATTAATTCAGTTCTACATGGTCATTTTTCATGTTCTGTTGAAGACAAAAGCAAGCAAACAAAAATACTATTCATTCCACACTGTCATCCCTTTGTCCTGACCAGAACAACTCGATCGTGTTGAAGAAGGCATGAACCATATCAACCAAGACATGAAGGAGGCCGAGAAAAATTTAAAAGATTTAGGGAAATGCTGTGGCCTTTTCATATGTCCTTGTAACAAGTAGGTACTGGGTACCGGCTCTGCTATGTGGTGTCCAGTTTTTTTGTCACAGTGAATGTCTGAAGTTTTTTGTCTTTTTTTTCTTTGTCCTTTTCCATCTGCTTCATTCTGTGGGGATAAAATACTTGTGTTTAATCAGAACAACTGGAACGCATCGAAGAGGGAATGGACCAAATCAATAAGGACATGAAAGAAGCAGAAAAGAATTTGACGGACCTAGGAAAATTCTGTGGTCTTTGTGTCTGTCCATGTAACAAGTAGGTGCTGCCTGCCTCATCTCTTTGAGCACTTAAGGCTGATTCCAAAGGCCTTGTGAAGCTCATCCTTGCTAGGCACATGGACAGGATGAGCATGTGGCATGCAGAAAGAACGATTCTGGTTCAAATGCATTCATCTCATAGCATAGACAACTGACTGGGAATTTACTGTAGATGCATTAAAATCAGGCATACTGCAGTGAAAGCTTCACTGTGAACACGTTTTAATGGTAAACGTTTCAACATTTTACACAGAGTGTACTGGCTGGTTCCATTTTCCAGTGAACAAAACCACTGGGGCTACCTTATTCCTGGAGACCCTAAAGTCTGAAGCATATTTTGACAAACAAGTTTAACAAGCGAAATAAAGCAGCTGAAAAAATGCAGAAGAGGCCATAATAAGCATTGCTTAAAATTATGGATGAAAATCACACCTTTTAACATTGTTCAACAGACACAGTCCCCAATGAGATCTTGAAATAAGCTTTTTTCCCAATTGGAACCCAATTTGAGATGGTTTTCATCCTGCCATAGGAAACAAATTTGAGAAAACCTGAACATGCCAAATTTCTCCTGTTTGGGTAGCACGTACACTGAGCAGAAATGTTGAAATGCATCGAATTTGCTTGCATGCCATCACACTTGAACGAAACCGTCCTCCAAGTAATGCAAAGCTTGTTATCAATGCCAAATGAAAATGTGATGTGCGGTTATGCGGGTGTAGGAAACTGGGGACAAAGAAGTCCGTGAGGAATGGCCAATCCAGCATGTAGTGAGTAGGCATGCAACCAGGTTACAGTGAAAACATTCATAAAGGGTTGTCCAGAGACTGTACAGGAAACAAAGCGCAGTGAAGTGGCTGTGTAGTATTATACTCCCATTCTCTGTGGCACAGGGATTTTGTTCACAACCAAGGCCTGATCTTAACACTATTACCAAGACCAAAGGAAAAACAGCTGTCATGGAGTTTGGTGGGTATTTTGCTAGCCATCAGAAGGGTAGGACTGGGTTTCTGCCTTATCAGTCATCATTTATCTTGAAGTTAATTCCCTTGGGACACAATGCAGATACTGCCTCAGCTTTAAAACAAATCAATTTTGCTCCTGTGTACCACGCCACAACTATTTTGCTGGGGTAAACATTTTGCTCGGCATACATGTGCTGTTGACTTGGCATGCACAACAGGAGACAGGCAAGGAGGAATGGAAACAGCTACACACACATACAGCCTTTGTCAGTGGGACTACCAGTTCTGATCTAGGCTTTAGCCCTGCTGTTCTGCACCAGAAGACTCAGTGCAGAAGAGCTGCAGGTACAAGAGTGTGCAGCGGAAACTTTACATCTCTCACTGTGTAAAAGCTGATGCAACTTAAAGAGGAACAGTGTCCTAGATTGCTCCTCCTGGAGAAACGTGGCATAACGCCTACATCAAAAGTTCACACTTGAAGTACAAAAAAATTCCAATGTATTTTTCAGGAATCATTATTTTTTAAGAGCAGCTTTAATATTCTGTACTGTAGGAAAGGCCGAGCAGAACTGACAGCCAGAGCCATAGCAGGGATGGGGTTAGAACATGAGACGTGGCCTTAAAACATTTATCACTTCACTATGACTGCAGTATCGTGGAATCAATAGATGAAAGAACAGGAGGATACTGCATGTGGAGGATGTTCTTTTCTAAAGCTGTCTCCTCCCTGCTTTAAGGCAGTTTTCTGACCTTTGCAGTCTGCAGCCAGATTTCGTAAACTGGCATTGCTAGTTAATGTGTTCAGGAGCAAGAGTATAGCTGAACAATACTTTTAAAGACTGTTCTTTGAATCTCTATGCCAGGACTAAACTGGTACAAACAAGATGGTATTCTGGGAAGTGAAGTGTAGGAGGGAGAGAAATCTTACAGTTCTGGGTATCAGTATCACCATGATCCCCTAATGCTCTTCTAGGTTGGGGTAGATTAATGGCATGTATTTTAAAAGTACTAAGCATTTCACACATAACTATACTTCGGCACACCACTCTGTGAGCCTTACCAAAATGTAAGGCTTGATCCTACATTCTTAGGAGACCCAAAATACCCATGACATGAAACTTTGACCAGACTGCATTGAAGAGGACAACTGTTACTGACCATGAGCAGACCCAGACTCCACCTGTTTAGTGGGAAGTTCACAAGAAAATAGAGATTAAGCTCTGGGTGTATAAAATCATTCTCCTCAAACACACAGACTGTCTCACTCTGTAAGGTGCACAGGTCTAAAGAACGGGCAAAACCCTGTAAATGTATGTGCAGCAAGAGAATAAATTCCACTCATTTTTAGAGCACCAAATCTAATGTACGCTTTCAGAGAACTAAGAACAAACAAGCCAACCATCATCCTTTTAAGTCTTTATAAACTTTAATGGGAAACAAGCAACAAAACAGCTGAATAGGAAAGATCCTCTTTTCATCTATATTTTAATGCTATGTTGGAGCATATAACACATCCTGATGCTCAATAAAAGCTGAGCTGCTTCAGGGGGCATGGGGAGAACACAGCACCAGAGATGGGTGTGTTGTGTCCTTTCGCGGATTCTCCAGAAGCACGTTCAGTTTCTCTCCCGAAATCCAAGCCACAGGGCTGTTTATGTGACTGATGGGAGCTGCCCGAAGAACAGGGACATCCCGGAGATTCGCAGTTCCCAACAGCTTTGCTGGAAGCTGCTTCATTTCCATGCTAAAATCAAGAACTTAAACCTACAGACCCCAAAACCTCACACTCCTGTCAAAGTGTTCAGTCTCATCTGATGGCCCCAGTGACAGCAGTCCTATACATGCTGCACATGCTACTCTGCCACTAAAAGTATGCCTGGATTTTAATTTTCTATCCATGGCAGCTCAGTCAAAAATGGCTCTGAAAGATAAAGTAATTGTCGTAAACACAAATATAACAAGTTGCTAGGCTATTTTAAAGTCCTTTGGTTTAAAGCTCCTGAAGGAAGTGATGATCCATTTTTGCCTGTGTCTTGCTTATTGTGAAGGCTGTTACTGCTGATGCATTAAGAGTATGATGAACTATTGGGGCAACTGTGCTTAGTGAGAATGCTTCACTTTCTTATTCATGCCTGTAGCTGGTGCATGAAGAAAAATGTAGAAAGATTTCCCTTTCTGATGCTAGATTGCTCGTATCTTTTATTTCCTCCTGCACTCATTTCACTTCTGCCTATTTTACTTTTTGTCTCTGTGGACAAAGGTTTGTACATCAACTGCCGATGTATGATTACTATTTTCAAGTACCGATATATTATTTGAAAAATCTAACTATCCCTATGATTTTTATGATAAAATCACCCTAAATTGCCTTGGGAAAGGTTAGTGGCTTTAAATGCCTATTGTGCCACATATATGTTAAAAAATAACAACAGAAGCCCAATCTTCTGCCTGGTAAAGCGTTAAAATCTAGCCAAATGCATTTCTATCTAAGAGGGTGTGTTGCTGTGATGTGATGTACACACTATACTTGGCAGTTCTGTTTCTATGTGTGTCTGCCAGTACGTTCTCTGTGTTTGATGTCAAAATGTATGTGTCACTGAAATGAAACGACGTTTTCTACTTATCTGTATTTCTTTTCTTTTTCCCTTTTTTCTTTTTTTCCCTTCTTTTTCTTTTTCCTTCCTTCTTTCTGGAAACTAAGTCAACATCCAAAAACCTGTGTGCAGTGTTGTAGACTTGATAATTGCAATTCACCCTATTGGAAACAAAAACCTCTGACCAACACAGTTGTTGTGGCAGTAAAGTAAAAAGAACCAAAATGCAAACCCCTCCTTTTATTCAGGATCATGATATATCGGTATACAATCAATGACCCTCTATCTGAAAACTCATTTGCTTGATTCAGCTTTTAGCTTGGAGAAGTAAAGAGTTTTGCATTCATCCTTGTCCACTTGATGCTTTGTTACTCATCGTCTTTTTCGCCTAGGCTTAAATCAAGTGATGCTTACAAAAAAGCCTGGGGCAATAATCAGGATGGTGTTGTAGCCAGCCAGCCTGCACGTGTTGTAGATGAACGGGAGCAGATGGCCATCAGTGGTGGCTTTATCCGCAGGTGAGCCTTTTTATCCACTCTTTTCTCTCTCTTCTCCTCCTCACTGATATATTTAGATTTCTTCCATATGGTCATGAGTTCTGCGGTGCTCATTAACTCCTTCAGCAGTGCTGGGTATTGCGATGGAGCCAGCATTTTCCACGGAGTGGTCGGTGCTCAGATTTAGGTTGACAGCGATTAAGACAGGTAGTAAAGGCTTATTGTGCCCAGTGACGACTTCTGGCCCTGTGGGTGCTTGTCTGAGCTAGTGCAAAGGATGGTTACGTTGATGGAAACGCTGGAAGTAAGGATCTTAGCCCTGAGAACCAGAGGATGCTTGAAAACGTGCCCTAACCCTCGAGACTGCCTAGATTTGGGCAATAAAGGAAGAGAAATAATGGCTATTTATTGACTTCACAGCAGCAATGTGAGCTTGAAGACTGTCACAGCCAGTCAGCACCACCCTTTGCACTCCAGCTCCCTGCACAAACAGTGCACGTTTCCTATGGGGCTTATTATGGGTCTCATTTATGACACTTGTCAAATACTTCAGAAATGAAGTGTCAGATAAATACTAGTTTATTGTTATTATGTCTCAAGATATGTACTGCTCGTTATCCATTCTTGCCAGAAGATGTACCAAAGCATCCAGCACCCGTTCCTTCCTTTTCTAAAAGACAAAAGCCTCAGGCTCCCTGCCAGAGCAGCAAGCCAAGTGCAGAACCTGAAGCACACTTTTAACCAGAGGTACACCACTTTTTTGCTTGTAACTACCCAGAAAACCTCACTGAACGGGGGATGATGCCCCATTCCTCAGCTGCTGTAAAGCCATAATCATGGAGAAACGTCAATGCTTTAGTGGCAACCTTTGTGCACTCAAATGAAAGCCAGTTTGAAACACACAGCTTAACTAATAGCAACCAAACTGCAAACTTCCAGCAGTCCATAGGGACGCAGCAATAAGTACATACTGATTACAGTGCTTATAGAGCATGTATTTAAATGACAATGCTATCAGCTGAATGGATAAAGGCATACCAGTAGGCAAAGCTTTGATCTCTGAAGATTAAGGACACTGGATTAATAAGTAATTATCTTTCCAAAAACTATTATCCACTTATTTTTTTGGATGCTGTGATAAAGGGAAATCAATGTGATGCAAACAACGCTGCCACACAATCTGGAGCGTGGGATGGAGTTGCCATTTAAGTTTGCTGGGTCTGCCGTTCACTTTTCTCTATTATTTCTGGATGGCGGCCCCACCAAAACGAAGGCTGGGGCATGACAACAGAATAGCAGTGAAGGAAGTTATGCTACACCATAGTCGCTCTGCAAATAGCCTGCAGTGCGCTTTTGGCACTTACATAAACAGAAATTGAGCCAGAGGCTTAAAGTAGTGATTTTGAGTGGCATCCAGGGATCTTGCTTGTCCTAGTGTCAGTCACTTCATGCGTCTCCAGTCACTGGAGAGTTGAACTGGGCTTTGGCTCAAGCACAGATTTTTTTTCTCCTAAAAAACAAGCAACTGAGAAAGACGGTGCTAAGAACGAGAGAAAAGGGATCTTTCCTGAAGCCAGTAAATCTGAGAGAAGCTGTCTCTGTTCTTTATCAGAAATGCATTGAATTAAATGGGATGTTAGGTTAGGATTTTCAAAGCTGAAGAAGCCCTTCTCCTATATTTAGATGACCCCAAGTGTACAAGGACTAGGCAGTATCCATTAGCTAAGTGTAGTTCAAGGAGGTGAGCTGGTATATCTTCAATTCCATCACCCTCCAGCATTTCCCACGTACTCTAAACACAGGTTCAAATAGAATACCCTTTCATTCTTTGCTTGAGAAGAACCATCCAAATACCTGTGTGAGGAAAGGTGTAGTATGTGGTACAGGCAACCTCTGACAGCAAGACTTCAAGGAGCAGCAGCCACAAGGGGTATAAACGGAGCAGTGATGAACCTGGACAATTAATCCCAACATCCAAAACATAAGCATGTGATGTTTTTCGGGCTAACTACTTACTAATCCCTTTTCTTCAAAGCTGAGCACAGCAGGATGCTTCTCAGGTGACAAGTGAAGGAGGATGCAGGGGAGGTTTTGGGTGAATCAGAGCTTCAGTGGGACCTCCTCTGTCTCTGCTTCAAATAATTGTTTCTTTGCTCCCAGGGTAACAAATGATGCCCGGGAAAATGAAATGGATGAGAACCTCGAGCAGGTCAGCGGCATCATTGGCAACTTACGTCACATGGCCCTTGACATGGGCAATGAGATCGACACACAGAACCGCCAGATTGACAGGATCATGGAGAAGGTAAGAGCTGACATTTCTAACAGGACACCAAAAGGGGCTGTGTTTTCCCTTCTGCAAGCACAGGCTGCGCACGCTGCAGATGCTCTTCAGTTCAGAGAAGGAAAAGGGACAGAAATAGCTGTTAGAGCTGTTCTCTCTTCCCCCTCCAATTCCTTGGGCCAAAGCAGAGGTCACTGCTGTGGACCTTCAGTAACATCCAGTGCAGGTTGGGTGGAATCCATGCTGTTGGGTTTGCCAGATAACAACTGGCAAGGGGATCCCTTAGCACAAATCAAGGCTCTTTCTGCAGCAGCTTTGGGAAAGCAAAGGTGCCCTGAGCTGTCCAGAAGCATGGGGCTTGGGTCTGAATGCCCTGGCGCCTCCTGGCAAGTTTTAAACCTTCCTGGACTTTCCCTTCCCTCGGAAACTCCATGAGCATAGAAGAACTGGATGACCTGTTTGGAGGTCTAGTCCCAAAAAGAGGATGGGGAATTATTAAGCAAGGCTTTGCCATATGGAGACAGTGCAGCTAGTCTCGTCATACTGCCTGCTTATAACCACATTGGTACAGAAATCTACCAGCTCTCTTGGTATGTGTATACCTATATATCTATATATATATCTATCTCCAAATCACCATCTAAAAAAGCAGAGAGCACCGTTCCAGTGCCAGACCTGCATTGCAGATTTCTGAAGCAGATACCAGCACCCTCCAAGCCCATCTGGGAACTCAGTACCATCCTCAGATCCCAAGATCTGCAAGCCATCTGCATTCATACTGGCAGAGCTCCAGGCACAGGCACAGCCAGGCTGAAGTGACATAAGAGGCTAGATCTTCATCTGGTGTAAAATCAATACACCATGGAGATTTACACAACCTGAGGATCTAACCCAAGGACTTAGATGTGCTGCTTAGAGTTAATTATGACCTTAAGTGGTAGAGCCTGTAGTCTTGAGCATTCTTACACGTGCAAGCCTTCTCACACAAGCAGGATGCCCATGCCTAATTTTCATGTTAATTAACTACATCAAGCCTAGTGAAAAAGTTACAGTAAATACCTCAATGAGGAAGTCACTCAATGGCTTTCCTTATTGGAATTTGATTCCAGAGAGTACTGGTTGAAGTATACATTGTCTTAAAGGTGGGAAGTTCGTCTCCGACATAGAGACAGTCACATAACACAGTTATGGCTTTGCATTGGTCAAAAGTTTTGTTTTATAAAGTTGCATCTGTTAGTTTGAGTGTGTTGGAGAAGCACAGTATTACTGTGATGCCATTCTGCAGCATTTCATATTCCTGGGAAAAATAGGAGCATGAAGGGGAAGGATTTTTTGCTGTTAGTCATATGAAAAGCACTAGAAAGCAGCACATCTATCTATGTTGCAAGAAGGCACTGGAGATTATACAGTTACATCATAACTGCCTTTAAATAAGAAGTCTAGGACATAATGTTATATTCTTAGAGCAAGTATGAGGACATGCACTATTGCATGTTATAAGCTACCCTAACCATGATATAACGTAGTGGCCCTGTGGATGGACATCATAGAATGGTTTGGGTTGGAAATCAGCTGCATCATATCAATGCCTGCAGGATGCTATCACAAACTACCACAAGCCTAACAAGTCTCCCATCAGTTCAAGCCTGCAGATATCCAGATTTGGAAACATTAACCAGGCTCCTAATGCACCTGAAGCATATCAGCCCAACCTCTAGGCAGTGCATGCTGAGGGCAGTTGGCTAACTAAGGGGCTTCCACATCTATGCAGTTTTCTTACAGAGTTAGGCATTTTATATAGCAGGAGAAAAATTACACTGCAAGCTAATGTGGTTCATTAAATCCAGCCTCACAGGCAGCCCTTGTCAGGCAGGGCCCTTGGCTAAGGAACACTGACACATTTCTGAAAGATGGACTTGCAGTGTACGCAGAGGAGTTGTCATGAAAACAGCACAAAACCAAGGCAGTCTTAGGGAAAATGTGCCAGATTTCTCAGAGCAAGGACTAATGAGATACTAGAAAAGAAACACAAGATATCAGGAAAAGCCTCTATAAAAGACAGAAATAGCAGTTAGCTGGATAATACTGAAACCACAAACACATACGCATCCATTTTGCAGTGAAATATGCTAGTAGAACATCATCCCTACTGGTAGTGGACATACAGTATTGCTGGAGTGATTTTCTTTCCTCGACCAGCTGAAGCGCTGGGCTTTTGATCAATTATGACCATTGGAAAGACCCTGGCACACTTTGCAAAAGCTGGGGTGCATCACAAAGCTAACCTGGATGCTCCGAAAGCATTTATGTTAGATTGGATGCATGCATCCAGAGCAGGGTAATCTCATAATGAAGAGATGCAATCTGATCTATCCACAGTAATCAGGGTAGCAATGAATAAAAGATTTTATCTTTCCCTCATATCAGAGAGAGACAGAAAACCTCAAATGATGATCAAATGTCCCAGACATCACCACCAGAAGACCCTGGCCCTAAAATGAGCCATAAATAGGAGGTTGGGAGGAAAGTAGGAAGAGCTTAAAGTGCTCTATCTTGACCTAGGTGGGCAGGTCTGCACAAAGACTCCTACTGACTTTGATGCATCATCACACACCAGAGTTAGACTTTAGTATTCCTATTTAGGAACATTACTTTTTACAAATATTCACTGAATATTCATGACAAACGTAACTGCTTCCAAAACCATTAACTTACGTTTTAGGCAGTGTTTTGGCAAAAGCACACAAAAACTCTACAGTGGTAGACAAGGTCAAGCTCATGGCTAAAATAACATGGCTTATAATGAGTAGTTATGCTGATTTGTGCTTGTTGAGGATCTGGCACATGCTACTGTACTAAAAATACACATCTACGTAGCATTTGCCAAAACAATTATGGAGAAAAGCCCAATATATTTAAGAATGATTTATTGCACATCAGTATAACCATTTGAAATGGACTTTAAAATGTATGTGAGACAGTTGCTTCACCATTCTGCCTTTGCAAATTGGAGATTTAAAGTAAATCTGTACAATCTGTATACACTGCAGAGATGTGAGAACAATCAGAGTTTGCTGTTTGAGTTCATGCTTTTAAAGCAGTAACAAAACTCTCACCTTTCCCAGAGGTCTGATTTAAAAACATTGAAAACGTTTTCTATGTAGTCCCTCTGCTAGCTTAAGTTGATACGGCAACATGGGCCTGAATGGAGCTTTGCCAGTTTTTGTCAGCTAAAACAAACTAACTCCTGCAGAGCTACAGAAAACCATGGTCAAAGTGTCTTCCCACTCAAAGAGAACTCCTAAAGCTCCCAGAAGGTACTGTTTTATTAGCAGCATTTTTCCTGTCCATGGCGGAGGGGTTGGAACTAGATAATCTTAAGGTCCTTTCCAAACCTAACCATCTGTGATTCTATGGTTTTATAGTCATAGCAAGTCTTACTCCATGGAAAACACTGAAGTCAACGGGTCAGCCTACGCTGGATTGAATTCCAGTTTGGTTGCTTCAAAAAATGCCTTTCATAGAATCACAGAATGGTTTGGGTTGGAAAGGACCTTAAGCTCATCCAGTTCCAACCCCCCTGCCTTGGGCAGGGACACCTCGCACTAAACCATGTCACCCAAGGCTTTGTCCAACCTGGCCTTGAGCACCGCCAGGGATGGAGCATTCACAACTTCCCTGGACAACCCATTCCAGT
>WYDI02023742.1:0-35836 GCA_009867235.2 Psittacus erithacus | reverse complement strand
TTGTTATTGGTGGTAGCAGCAGTGATTTGTGTTATACCTTAGTTACTGGACTGTTCTTATCTCAACCCGTGGGAGTTGTATTCTTCTTTATTCTCCTTCCCATCCCTCCAGGAGCTGAAGGAGGAAAGGGGGGAGTGAGTGAGAGGTTGTGTGGCTGGGCTTAAACCACGACAGTTCCTAACAGCATTTTTCAGAGGCTGGTATTGTTTAACATCTTCATGAACAAGTTGGAGGGTGTGAGAGGATGCATCCTCAGCAAGCTTGCAAGCTTCCGTAAATCTGGGGTGTGTGATGGAGGGAATGGCTGTTATTGAAAGCAACTTTGACAGGTTGGAGAAATGGACTGCTAGAAGTTCAGCAAAATCCTCCACTAGGGATGGAATAACTTCATGCAATAGGACAGGTCAGGGGCGAAATGGCTAGAAAGTCTGGGAAACCTAATGCGCAACAGTCTGGATATGAATCAGGAGTGTGTCCTTGCAGTAATAAAGGTAACTACATACCAACATGAATTAGTGGGAGTGTAGCTGTCACATTGAAGCAAATGATTATCTCCCTCTGTTCAGCACCCATGAGACCTCTGGAGTACTGTAGCCATTTTGGGGTACCCTGGCAGGAAAGATACTGATATATTAAAGCAATTCCAATGGAGAGCCACCAAGGTGGTAAGGGGACTGAGTGGCTATAGGCAGCCTATGGGAAAGCAGTTCCATCCTGTTCTGGATTTTATTGCCCTCCTCCTACAGATCATTGCTCCACAGTCTTTCCTGAATGACATGCACAGTGCACCTCTTTTGTTATCTGACCAAAATATTTTGAGCCTTTTTTCCAACCCATCAGGGCAAGATACTCTGATGGGCCAAGCCACATTCTGCCACAGTAGTGTGGAACATTTAAGTTATAATTATGAAGAGCCCTCAGAGAAGTGTGGGTATGGAGTGTTTATGGTGTATGCTCCCCTGATGCCTGTCCTTTCTTTATGTCTTTTTATCTATATCCAAGGCTGTAGGGAAGTCTTGAGACCTCTTGCTCCGCATCTGCCTGGCCTTACTGTAGCTAGTTGTTCACAGCCACTGCAGAAGCAAGTTTTGCAGAGGGGCTTTTCCAGTGACAGCTTTTTCCAGCCCTTCATACATTCACATCTGAGGGCAAAGTGCCGCCTAGCAGAGCCTACCAGCTCTGTGCATACTTTTGATCCTCATGTATTCTTGGTTTCTGGAACTAGTTTACACCCTATCCTAAGGGAATTTTATGTTTTATTTGCATTTTTTCTCCAAAATGTGTCTATTTTAGTCCATTCTTTCTGAAAAGTCTGATAAGAGGAGAGATCAAAAGCCAGAGGGCTAGGGAAGGCAATGAGAAAAGAAGTAGTTGTGCAGGTATACCTACAAAAGAAAAACTTCATACTCTGGGTTTAGGGCTCCCTGAGGTGAAGATTATGTGCTTCTGTCTATTTCTACCTTACTATCAAACAATAAGAGATTTCATTTCTACTGATGTGACCTATCCTTGAAACCTGAGAATTAGATCATTCTAGCAGTGTCCGGAAGCCCAGAATACAGCATGATGCTCCTTTAAGCTGTGCAGGACAGTTTAAAACCTGGTATATCAGGATGATTTATGAGACAGTTGTGCTAACTACTGCCTACCATTAACGAAAAACACATGATGCTGTATAGGATAGAGAGTAGAGTGCCCCACACCCTTGTTCCCCCAGGAGAATTTGTAGTGGACAACCAGTCCATCAATGCCAACCAAAGCCCAAGAAGTGACAGCAAATATCTGTAAAGATTTTAAAAATCATAGAATATCAAATATCTGTAGTTGAAAGGAATTCATAATGATCATCAAATCCAAAAATGTCCTTTGTCATGACTTTCACAGTGGAAACTGAGCAACCTGGTGGTTCAGCGCTTCTCACCACCCACTCTGCAAGAAAAGTCCATTTCACACTGACCTCTCAAATCCCCTGCTTTCTGTGATGTTGAGTTACTCACCACTACATTTTACCATACATTGGCTTAAAGGGCGGTGCATCAAAAAAAAAAGACATTAGCAAAGAAAATTGCACAGAGTAAATCTTAAAGGGTACTTCAGAGCTTGCTATATTCTTTATAGCTATTAATAAAACTTCAAAATAAGAAGAAAAACAATAACGCTGACATTATGCAGAATTACTTTTTGCCAATATTAAGATTATACTGATATGAGCTGATGTGCTACCTCTGTATGTTAACCTAGCAACATTTTTCACATGTAATCCAAGCTGGATAAATTGAATTGAGTAAAAGAGACTTTCCATCACTGCTTTTTCCTTTGTGTTATTCTCAGTGACCAGTATAATTTCATTTCTTAGGCTTGGAAGTTACCATGAACAGGATAGTTATCATGAATGGGATAATGTGTGGAGAAGTATTCTCATTTATTGCATAGGATTTTTTAACTGCAAGGACCCCATTATAACTGACAAGAAGAGTGAAGCTTAAACCCTGTTGATTGGAGAATACACTGTTCTCGGTGGTTTTCAAGTATATCACACAGTCATGTAAGAGGTTTCTATTATCTTATAGAGTGCCAACAAGGGATTAAAGCCTGACACTGAAAACCCTCAGGGAAATGGCTTCTTCTGGAGTATAATGAATCTACTCATACCTAAATACCTCCTGTCTTCATAGTGGAAAAAGCACAGGATGAATGATCTTCAGCCCACTATTTAGAGTCACATGATTGCTCCCTTCCCAGTGCCAACCTGACCAATACTTTGAGTGTAATAAAAAAGACCAAGCTACTGATGTAATAAACCCTGCTGCATCTGAGGATGCCAGGGAATGTGTTTTAGGAGCATAGGCCCATATGGGCAGGCCAGGGCTTGTTTGATGTTCTGTGTTCATTGATACAAGCAGTTTTAAGACATTTGCCACATATTACACAAGCAAGATGGCTTGTCCCTGTTGCTGTCCTTGCAGAGCAAGCCTGAGAAAGCTCTGCAGAGTGCTGGGACTGCTGCACTCAGGAGGATGAGGCAATACGATAACTATTTTAATGACTGTTTGTAAAGGATTTACTGTACCATTTATCATGGGCAGTAGTTCACAATAAATACTACCCCGTACATCCTTTCCAGTCTGCAAATAACTGGTAATCCCACAATATGAGTATGATGTATAATAAAATTCTGTAAAAATAGAGTCAAGTTCATCAAAGGTTCAGTAGGAACAGCGGTGCCCAAGTGCAGAGACATCTCTCCTCTTTTTATGCTTTGCCCTATAGACCATAGAAAGCAGTTCAGGTCTGTGAGTGCCAGCTAACCAAACGGAAAAAGATTAAGTGCAGGCCACTCACCCATCACTTTCAAAGGCTGGGAAACCTGGGACCATCAGCAGAGACTGGAGTAAGGATAAGACAAAAGTGCCATGTTATACCTACCCCCCCGCCAAGTTATCCCTCTGATACCAATTAACCTGGGCGTTAGAGTTCACCCTTTACAGATTCCGTCATTTCTCTAACTCTTTTCTGTCCTCAGATGTAAAATCAATGCTCACCTATTGCTAGAGCTTTGAGACTACTGCAGCCTTGTCAGCCAGAGTGCCTGCCAGAAAAGTGCTCTTGACCAAATGTTTTCAAAAGGTAAATGGCAAGACAATCAAATCTAAATCTAGTTGTGGTGTTGGATGTGGTGGATGTAGTTAAAGTATTGGCATACATTTGGAAGGCCTATGTCTGAACTCCAGACTTTGCATTACATGATCACTTTTAGCTAACTGTAGGAGAGCAGAATAGAGAAAGCATAAACATAAGTAAAGATCTGAGACTTGTAGTTTAAAAACCCAAACCAGCTGCATGATCCTTTGGAGTCAGACTAGTGACTAAAATAGAGACAGGCAAGCAATTCCGTAGTTGTAGCAGTAAATTTCACCTGGGGAAAAAAGACATAAGACAGGTAGTTTTACTTAAAAACAAGTGTACGCCGGTCGTAAGAGACATAGCAGTGATCACACAACAATGACAAATGTAATTCTGGCTACAAAGAAACTCTGTCATCTGTCATCAAAGGCAAAAATCTGGTTAAAATAGAGAAAAAAAAGAACAGGTGATAAAGCTGTAAGGGAAGATGCATAGAGACAAAAAAGGAAAAGGCAACAAAATTAAAAAGAAGAATGTTGATTTTATAGGCCTGTCTTATTGTGTATAATAGATAAAGGTAACTCTTGGCTACAAATTTTGTCTGTATATTCCCAGGTCGATGGGCCTTCTGCATGCTACCGTAATAGATAGAATAAAGATTTATATTACACACACCCCCCCCCCCGAAAAAAAAATATCTTGGGCAAGTCCAAGAATATAAAACTTAGGAAATGTCAAATGAAGATGTCCCCTGCCACCTAGACTTGGCCTTTTAGGTGAATGAATTAATACAGAGTTTATACAATAGCATGTAATGATTCTTAGCCTCAAACCTCCTGAATACCAGCTTAACAAGCCTACCTGCTGCAGTCCTTCCTTTCTTCTTCACTGTCCATTTAGAGCACTGCATGATGCAAATGATTACATAATTAAAGACTGCATCAGAATGCACATGCACAAGGCTGTAGATTAATGCTGTACAGACAGCATTAAATCTGACATTTCCTATCACTGGAGTCCTTGTCTTTGAAACCTTAGCTGTCTTCTCACATTGATTAAGCTAGAGACTTAAATATTAAAGTCTAAGTGGGGAAAAAAAAGTCTTAGCATTTGAAACTAATTATAATATTTAGGGTCAGAGCACAGGTTTTGTACTAGTTTTATGCAATTAAGGTAGTAAATATTAGCAGTAGAAAGCAGAAACTGCCCCGTGTCAGTACATAAAGATTAGATCCTGGTATTTTTGTAACATGGGTTCAGGATACTGCCAAATACACAGGAGACTGAGGGCACTCTAATGCCTAGCATATTAGATACCATCTCCATGAACTGTTTGCTGAGGAGGAGCATGAACACATTTGCCAGTTTGTAGCATTACTAGCATAAGATTAGAAATATGAATTCCCAAGCTCCACTGACTCTGGTGAGGGGGGAAGACCTAATGGTTAGGAGCCATGTTGTCAAGCTCATTTGGCACAGGCAATCTGAAAGATAGTGGCTTTGCATGTGGTACTTGCTCTGATAATATCAGAGGTAATTATATTAGCAGTTCTACCTAAGCGGATTTGTGAAACTCCCAGTTGCTCTCTTTGTAAAAGAAAAGGACTATTACTTCTCTGCTTTCTAGCATAAGGCCATCAGAACAGACTTTTCATAAGAGGCTGGGTGATTCATTGAATGATCCATGCCATTGGAAGTTATAAGGTTATAACCCATGAAATCCTGCTTCTTATGAAATCTTTGAATGGGGGAATGAAAGGATAAAAGTAAGGAGTCGTTTCTTTACAAAATGGGTAAATTTGACTCCATTCCTACCAGAGGAAGGAAAGGGGAAAGGGGAAAAGGATAGAGCTGGGATAGACCCAGGTCTAATGCTCCTGGAAGATGCTCTGTCTCACCTCAGCCTCATTCAGAAACATTCGACACCTGGCTTATGTGTTTTTGATATAGGCAAATTGCAGCCAATTAGGGTTTTTCTCAGCCCTAACCGGTTACTGTCTACGACAGCCACTTTCTTGGGCCTAAGACTGTCTGTGAAGAAAGAACAACACATGAAAGACAACTTTTTAAACTCAATTTTATTTTTATTTCATCACTCAAATATAGTATTAAAATGAATTAATTACACTTATTGTTCAAAGTGGTTCTTATGGTCAGGTTCCATACATTTCAATATACTGTTTTTGAGTCAGCATATACAGCTCCTGAAATGTACAAGTAGAATTGTTTTTAACTTGGGTTTCAGCCTTATTAGCACCAATAATTAACACATTCCTGCCAAACTGTTGAGGTGCCCTGTAATAACACAAAAAGCATTAGTTTTAGTGCTATTTTGGATGCAAGACAGGACATTGATTTTCAAAAATAGAAGATGGAGAAAACTAGGACTTGAAAGCAAAGCATTAAATCATTCTCTTTACCAAACTTCTTAAATTTATGTCTGTTTAGTCACTGCTCAATCTGTCATTCCCCAAGTGCAATGTTGTGCAGCCTGTATTCAGATTTTTTTCTTCAATTCCCATCTCTTTAGAAAAGAATTCCTGAAAAGTTTTCTCTGTCTTTTTTTTTGTGTTTGTTTTTTAATCAGGACGGGGCTTCATCAGACTAAAATATTTTTGTTTGCTGAGCTTAGATGAGAACCAAAGCACACCACACACTGACATTGCAGTTTGTTCTGCTTTGTCAAGGTGTGCTTACAGATAAGAATTATATTTATGACTAAATGATTTGTCATCAATTCTTTGTTGTATCTCTTCCATCAGTGAATGCTTTATGTCATACACATCACTCCATATAAAATGAGTTGCTATTTTAAAACTCTGTCATAAATGTCTCTTAGTGTATTGTGAAATAGATACACTATTCAGTCACTGATAAGTGGTTGTCTTCATCATTTTCAGCTTTAAACTTCTTATCTAGGTAGTCCAGTCAATAATATACAAAGGATCTGTTAATAGTTGAAAAGTCCTCAAGGATTTTTTCTGGGACAGCCTGGGCAGTATGGTTGTGTAGGATATGTATATCAGCATTCCCACCTGTTTGAAGCTGACAAAAAGTGAAATATCCCCTGTAATTGTGAAGTAAATGAATAAAAGTTTTGAAAACTTTCTTATTGCAGTCTTTGAAATAAGATGATAACTTTTATGATGCATTGCTACATTGTGAAGAATATGAATTTGCTAACTAATAAAGCAGATTTCTATGTAGATATTGCATTATTTTTTTTGTGTTAATGTTATTGCTGCCAGCAGGGAATGGCAATAGGCTCTCAAAGTTCAAACAATTTCACTGTAACTTACTTCTGAATATTTCTAAAGCAACTTCATTGCCTTCTTGAAAATCATCAAGGACATGACAGATTATTCCCTCTCCAGCTGCACAGCAGCTAACAATTGTAAGAAATATTTTGCTGTTTGCATGGCTTGAAAAAAATCCCCATTTCAAAAAAGTCTTTAATTGTTTTCTCAGCTGAAAGAAGTTCTAGTATGCTTTTGGCAAGACAAGTTTCTTTTATCCTATCAAGACATATCATTTTAGCTATGGGGAAATGTTGGAAAACAATAGCATTTAATTTGCTGTCATAAACAAGTCTTTATATGAATGGCGCTGGATAACACTGTAGTATAATTCTGCTGCTTTAGAGGCAGCTATGTATAATTTTCCATATTTTCACAGTTCCATACCAACAAAGGTTTCAAGTGTTTCGGTATTAGCAGCCAGAGTAGAACTCTTTTAGTGAATTTCCCAGTTTCCATTCTGCTGTACATCTGACATTCAACCATGAGTAACTTAGAAAACGATAGTAAGCTTCAAGCAATTATTGCTTCCTTTACTGATCTATGCTAATTGCATTCTGGAAAGTACAACGATCCTTTTTGTTGCAGGGTATGTTGTGTCTTAACAGAATGTTTTTAGCACATCTGCAGCCATGATTCTCATGGAAACCAAACTCAGCTAGCTGATGCTGGTTGAAATGCATAAAAGTTGCACCTGAAATTAGATCACAAACAGACTGTCTTTCTGCTTCCTGTAATTTACAGAGCCAACAATTAATCATGATAAGTATAAGAAATTTATAATTTTCTGATACCCAGAATCTGAATATTTAAGATAGTACCAGATATGGACCTCTGGATGGGATGGCGTATTTCCTGAAATGCATTTCACCTCAGGGTATTTTTAATTTCCCAAGTGCAGAAAAAAAGAATCAAATCTTATTTTAAAGGAATATCAAAATTATGAAAAAAGTTACTGCAGTATTGTTGAGTATTTACTGTTGACCTCTTGCTTTTCCGTAAATTATACATTGACTCATGATAACAGTAGAAATCTAATTAAAAGCATCAGCACACGTGTCTCAGAGGTATGATGCTTATTTTCTGCACTATGGTCAGGCTTCCTGACTGAACTGTATGTTTTGTGCTGTTCTATTATAGCCTGGGCAGATTAAAAGCTATGATGTGTTAGGTGAGCTATCTTCCTAAATAGAGACTGGCCACAAACAGAGGTGGTAATGAATTCTTCCAAGACTTTATTCTGGAAAAGAAAAACAGTTCAGTATATTATAAAACATAATTTCAAATGGTTTGAATTAAATTCAACAAATGTAACATTCAGATTCTTAAAAGAACAGCAACAAAACCAGCTAAATGCAAATCCTTCTAAATTGTTTCCCAGCAGAATGCCAAGAAACAGTAAAATCAGAATTTTCTATAAATATCTGTACTTTTGCTCAAAAGATTGTTTGACAGAAAAATCTCAATCAGCTCTAGTTAAGGGTTTGATAATATCACAGTGCAGCACCCTAGAAACTGTCATTTTATTGAAAAACAGGTGAACCTGACAGTTTTGTCCTGCCTTAAAACTCCCCAATTTGTTCTAAGAGTCCGTTTGATCTGGTGGTGGCAGTGTGTGCCTGTGGCTGAGAGGAAGCACGAGAGGAATATTGTGAATTACAGAGGAAGAACTGTATATTGGAAAGGATTTCTGTTAACCACCAGGAAAAGGTTACTAACAAATCCGCTGGTCACTAACGTGATGGGAGCGAATTGCACACGTTAAGCTAGAACGAGACAGGAAGGAAAAACCTCTCCTTTGGCAGCAAATTCACTGTCTCGCCTCACCTAGTGCTCCTCATCACATGCTCGTCAAGCTGCCTTGCAGCAGCCTGTTTCTTTAAGTGATGAAAACCAGGATAATGAACTCTGCCTGAGGAAAACACTGAAGGAGAGTTAATGAGGTTATCTGGCTTTACCCAGAATTAATAGCCACAGTTGGCTGTGGGCACAGGGTGCTGAGCTGCTGGGCTGCTGCGCAGGGTCAGGTGTGAGCAAGGACCTACTGCTTAAATTAGTCGGAAGAAAATTTCTGTCTGTGTGTTTCTGTGGAGTTTGCTTATCTCTGAAGTCGCTTGCCTGGGGTGTCTCTGAGCCTGAGTGGGCAGACCTAAACAAGGGGCTGACAAAACCCACAAAGAGGGGTTTTCTTCTCTTAATCTGAAAGGCAAGTGTGTTTTCTATTCTCAGCCTTTGAGAAATCAAACAGAAGCAAAACCATAAGACACGCACAAAAGTCTGTTGCGTACATGAAAAAGGAGCTGTGATAGTGGTTAGGGAGGAGCAAGCATCACTGAACCCCTGAATTCTCTCTTTTTACCCTGTCAGACCCTGCAATGCCTGCTTGGTGCCATCCCATGCTCCTGCAGAGTCCCGTGTTCCCCTGGATGCCATGCAGGGACTACCCCCAGGAGGGAAGGCAGCAGCCCTGGCCAAGGCTCAGAGAAGTTCACAGTGCCTTTCCACCGCTTGGTGACAGCATGTGTAGACGTCATGTGCTTTCAGACCCCACAGCTTGAGATCACTTTTAAAAATGACTGAAAAATGCAAACTCCCAGCATCAGTGGCTCCTAGTTTTCTGAAGTCATGATTCAAGCCAGCAAAAGCAATGAGATTTACATGAGTCAGAAATTGGTTTGAACTTGTCTCTTCTTTCTTAAAGTTTACCTCCACCACTGCCACTACCTCTCCCTTCATTTTCTGGTTTCCAGGACTATAAATTGATTTGGTTTTGGTTTTTTTTGTTTGTTTGGGTTTTTTTTCTGAGGTACAAAATGAAGTTTTCATATAATCAAATAATTCAAGGAGTTTGGGCTTTAAGAAAACACCAAATAGTGTGAGCTGCAATATCGCAAGAGCAGTCACAGCATGTGCTAGGGTTACTTTTTGATCACTCCAAGCATTCGCCAGGGGAAACATATCTGGAAGGCTATATGAACATACCACAGGATCTCACCCCTTTTACATCTCTATTTGGGCACAGCTATTCACCATGCAGTTGTATTATAGTCCTACCTGTAGCTCTGTAAAACCCTGTATTTCTTCACAGGTAGGTTTGCCAAATGGTCTATGGCATATGAGATTTCTGTGTAAAAAGCAGTCTGGCTGAGTGACTTGGTCTGCTCGAAACATAGCTTATGGTATGATTCAAAAGCTGATCCAAATTCTAAAACTAGCTTTTCCTTATTATTAAGTAAGTGATCTCATAGTGCCAGATCCTAAGCAGGCACATAAACCCCTGCCTCTGGTATGAAAGCATTTGTGCCATATTAAGAGATAGATAGTGATTCTCCAACCTTGCCCTTAGGGAGCCCCCAAAATATAGTTACATGTTTTGTCTAAATTTACATTGATAACATGAAATTTGTATGCACAACAAACATATTTTTCCATATTGATTTTTGCAAGTTCAGATACAGCAAGATCTGAGCGGAGGACATGCTGCACTGAATCCCTCAGTGCCTCTTCTGTTTTCTGCTTCATGTTGAAAACAATGCTCTCATCCCTTCCCCCTCCTTGTATTTATTCGCCTAATTGGATTCAAGAAGTGGAGTCGCGCACAAGTTGTGCAGATTTGAAAGTGCTAATCTGATGAAATGCTCATTGTGTACTTTGGAGAGTTTTATCTTATTGTCGTTCGTAGTACTAAAACCAACTCTGGGTAGGCCAATTTGATATGTGCAGAACAAATCAACTACCTGGAACTTATGGAAAATTACTTATTACACAGAAGTAAATCAGTGAGGATTTGAACATCCTGGCTACCAGAGCACATTTCCTCTTATAGCAGTCACTGCAAAAATTGTTCAGTGTTGTTGAAGGGGCACAAAGGGTGAGTGTGTGCATGTAAACAGGAAGAAAGTGTTGAAGAAAGAAAGTCCCCAAATACAGGTCTTAAAAGTAGCCTGCAGCAGAGGTAAGATGAAAGCAGAGCTTGTTGATCTAAGCAACAGGGGAAACCATGTACTGCTGTAGCTTCCCAAAGAGTCTGCACTCATTCCTGGGTTACTCATATTCTCTGTAATCAGGGCAGCATCAGATCAAATGCTTGTAAATGTATGTAAATCTGCAGGACTTATGAAATCCTAGAGTAAGCCCAAGATCGTGTTTATGTTCAAACTCAAGTTTACATAACTCTTGGAACCTAGTAAAACTGTTTCCCTGCAAAAATATGTTAGTTCAATGAGTAAGTATGCACTGGTTATAAGTACATTTCAAATAATATCAGGCTATATATTAGGTCTCTTAGAACAATTGGCAAATTTAAGAGTCCAAATATCCTGAAATCTTTCTATTTTGTAATGGGCTGCTAGGTATATTCTTTGCCATGCTCTACTAGCAAGAAAGTTAATCAGAGATTGACTTTCAGGTAATTATATTACGTTTCATTTTTTTAGGATCAAAATTATTTGAAAAGCAAGTAAACAAAAAGTAATTTTCTTTCCATTTGATTTCCCTTTACTCTTACTTGTACCTCTTGAGTTATCCAGGTATTCATAAGCCCATGCATAGATATTCTTAAGGGAGATTCACCAACAGCAGCTGTATTTTCAGTTCATGCTTTACTTCAATAGAAATTACCTTTTGCATGTAGACAAATCTGAAGTACAGTACTAAAATTAGGTAATATTACTGTATTCATTTCCTTACCCCTCAGATCACAAATCTGTTTGGTCTGAAGGAAAGGAAGCTCATTTCCACTATAATTCATACAGTGTTCCTTATTTACTGTTTTTCATTATCTGAAGTTCAGCACAAACCCTCAGATTCACCTGAAAACAACGACTGTCTCCAGGCAAGAGCACCTAGATTTACAGTTGATCATTTTATCAGGTCAGCGCAGATTCACTGTCTGTCTGGAGCAGGTACAATACCTGGTGGTACTTTGATACCCACACCAAGGCTTCTTCCAAGTTTAGCATGTCTTCTTCTTTGCTTAGGATTGCCAGCCCTCAGCCCTAGCATTCATGTTTTCTCCAGCAGCCACCATCTCTGACTCATCCTGGAGTGATGGACTTGCATCGCTTCTCTCCATATAGCAAGAACAGTTGGCAGGACTCAGGTCTACCTGCTAGGAGGTTTGGAGCAGGTCCATTTCTCCTGAGGGGCCAGAAAAAAACGTTCAAAACTGGCATGATCTGAAAAGTCAGATACTTGTTCCTCTTGAAGGTCATAGTGGAGCAATTCAGGTGTTTTATTATGAATTCAGAAGTGGAAGTCTAAACCTGACTCTGAACATGAACCCAGAAGTTCTCTAGGCAACGTGTCTATGGATGATTTTTATCAGGCTAGGAAATCAAAAGGATCTGAATCTAATGTTGGTAATAGTACTAACTTTAAATATGCTTGTGTCATAAACTTCCTAGCTTGAGAAAGGGTTGGAGGAAACAATATTTGGATGCTTTTCCAGGCTCTACAGATATCTTAAATGAGTGAGAAACCTTGGCTGGCAAGCCTGCTAAAACTTCTCTGGCTTCAACATAGTCCAGGGCAGCAGGGGATCTGGCTGCATCAGAGTTCAGACTGGCACAGAAAATGCCCAATCCTTACTCTAAGAGAAAGCTTTACTCACTTTTTACTCGCTTTCTGATATATCACCATTATTCATTTACAATGATCCGTGCAGACATGTATGTAAAAAATTAAAATTTTGCTTCTCAGCAATAGTAACTTATAGGCATATAGAGGCTCAGATTCTTCTCTTATTTGTAGCTATGTTGACTATAGTGAAGTTACTCCAGGTTTGAAGTGGTGTAAAAAGAGAAGAAGCCACATATATATAAACTTATACATTATTTATTAGCACATCATCTGGAGTTATTGCTTTAGCCTTCTTCACATCAATAACAATATTATTTTACAACTTGGAAAAGTAATTGTCTTTTTTTTGCTTTCATTTCCTTTGACAGGAAAAGCAAAATTATTTTAGTGCCTTTTCACATGACTAACACTTTCAGAAACACAAAGCAACGTAATAATCATTTGGGATGAGGGGGTAATGCGGAAGAGAAAACATATACTCCACAGATAGATGTGATACGTAGCTTATATGCACAGAGAATAAGAATGAAAAGAAAGAAATGAAAAAAAAAGCCCCTAACAATAGTGTTTCTGCGTAATGCTCTCCCAAATTAAATTGCTCTGATCTGGTGTCTCTCATGAATCATTGTATCAGAAACTGCCACAGCTAAAACGAGATTCCTTTGCTATCTTCAGCGTGAATTAAAAGAATATCTTGGCCTTTTGTTCCTGAGCTTTACCATCAGCATCTGTCAAAGAGAAATAAAGATTTAAACATGAGAAGACATCCCTGTGATTTTAAAAACAGTATTTAAATTTTGCCTTGGACAAATTCAATACAGAATATTGAAAATGTATTCTATGAAAGCACTGCTTCTGATCATTTTATTTGAAAATAAAAAAATCACTCAGTTTAGCATGATAGCAGTTAGAAATTGGAATGTTGACTGTTATCTAGTTATATATTCAAAATCAGACTCTGAAATTCTTTTATTCTGGCTTAGGCTGTACTCTGTGTCTTGCATATACATACTCTGTAGAGCGTAGGTGTTGAGCTTACCAGAACATGTCCTTCATCCTGCTATTTCTATTGCTGCCTGGTCTCAGAAATTCACCGTGAGTGACATTTCATGCCATTAAGATAATCTACACATGTAAAATACAACCATTAAAACCACAGCATAAAATTTATTTCACCAAATAATTAGTGTCAGCTTTTTGTCTTCATAAAGCATAAAGACATTAAAATAATCAGAAATACTCTTGGTGGAACTGCTTAATTTTATTACCAGGAAGGGAATTTGTTGTTTTTGTAAAGAGAAAACACACAGAAAGAGTTCAGTTCTTTCCTTTGGTTTCAAATTTTGAAGCACATTACTAAAATTTTATGTTTTCAGTGAATATTAAAATGAGCTAATTGAATTTATACTACCTTGCCTTACTTTGTATCTGTGCCCCTTCAGAGCATCTTGCAATTCACAGGCTTGATTGTCAGTGAGCTGAAAGTGCTGGAAAACCTCTGTTTATTCTAAAGGTATTTGGGCTGGGCTCTTTGTTCCTGGTGGATCAGGGTTTGGAAGCTTCCCTGTTAACCCAGGTGTTATTCAACAAAGTTTTCACCTCCAGTTTTGGCCCGGAGTCAGAAAACTTATCAGGTAAGACTCCTATATGGAATGAACCTTTGTTCCTTTTCAGAGATACGTGATAAAGCAGGCAGGCAGCAGGCAGAGTTAGATGCTGCACTGATAGACAAATATTCACTTCTCTTCAATTATACTATGCATGTGTTAATTAAACAACAAATATAAATGACTAGAAAAACTTGTGGTATTGGATTAACATATTGAATGACATGTTTTTCAATTGCCATGAAATTTGGTTGCCACTTTACAGCTGTCATTCTTCTCAAACAGATCTGGTGAAAGGGACAGAAAACTATTTCAGCACACCTCACATCAGCACAGGAAGCACAGTCAGAGATTGATCCCACACACTGAAAATAATCAAAGAGATAGAAAAACCACAGTAATTTAAAATTATGGAATTTGAAAGTTTCTGCTACTCCTCCAGTAGAGGCAACAGGCTAAAGTGGTAGAGCTGTCAAAAGTAAAAAAGGTTAATTTTTTTCACTGTATGGCAACCAACATAGAACACTGAATGACCTAACTAGTAAGCTGAAATCCTCTTGATTTACTGGTATGCATTAGGGTGCATACAAATTGCTTTTTTTTGGGTGTTAGCCTATTAATGAGAATGAATGCAACCTGGTAACTGAGCAAAGGCCAACCAGATCTTTATATGACCACTAAGCAGCTGTATTCTCAAAACAGATCTAGCCTAAAAATATTTAACTTTTTTTCCCAGCTAATCAGTTTGGAAACACACTTAAAAACCCCTGAAAACCAAAAAATAAGCACACCAAACCAAACCCAAAAGTCTCAACTGTGTCCAACATTTATGCTGTGAAAACAGCCAGTCTCCCATCTGGGTCCAGCTCTCAGTGTTTGGGAGCTGGGCAGAAAGACTTACCTGATCTCAGCTCAAGCAGCTCAGCTTACATCTCTTTAAACAGAACTAAAGCAGCTGCCTTTAATGGGAGTGCAGGAGATCACTGCAGCAGGTTTTATCTAGCTGTAATACTGGCCTGTGTCTCAAAAGAGCTATGTGGTATCTTTGATAGTACTACATCACTCTCCATGATGTCATGAAAGAACGTTGAATGACCAGCATCTGTTTGATGAATGTCAAATTCTGTCAAGCTTTTGCTTTTTTATTCCTCTCAGAGGAGAGGAAACAGCAATTCAGGCAGCCTGTTCTGCCTTCAGTCAAATACCCTCTCTTCTGCTTGAGCATGGCTTAGCTAAGCTGCTGCTGTCATGTCCTTGTGGGGATGGGCATGCGGCTGCAGGCACTATTCCTTATGAACACAAGGAAATCTAAGGAAATCAAAACTGGTCTCTGTCCCCCCTAGCTGTGGAGCTCAGACTACTTTGAATTGTGGCCTTTAATAATGGAAGTATGATACATTGTCTCCTCTACAGAGCCAAGAGAAGCATTATATTTAAAAGTGCTATGTGACACCTGTGGATTTTTTTTTTTTTTTAATAAGAATGGAAGGGGATTTGCCATTAGTTTGCTTTGCTTGGTTTGTTTGCTTGGTTTGGTTTGAAAGAAAACCAAGTGAAATAATTTGTTGTGCAAAGGGATCTTTACTTACCAAAGACACAAAAGTCTTCAATGAAACTTCTGATGGGTTTGCAAAGCAGTGAATAAAAGGGGAAAAAAATGCCATTCATAATTTATATTTTGTTGTTGGCAACAGATGGGATGAGAGCATTGAGATGCCTGTGTGGTTTTAAAATTAGCATTAGTCTCAAATAAGGCGCTTATTTCTGTTATTTAATGTGCTTACATTCATACCAAATATATAACCTGCTGCTGTCAATCAACACTTATTTTGGTATACAATGTCTTATCTATGATATATGATATTCCAACACCTTTTGTATTAGCCTTAATTGTTCTTAATTGCAACATTTGATTAGCAAATCTATTAGAATCAAGACTCTTTCTTTTGGACCATTTATTACTGTCATTTCCTAGTAACATGTTTCCAGGAGCTGAAAATAACACGTTCAGACAGAGATATGTTAAAGATTTCAGGGGTGGGTAATCAAATATTTTTGCTTAAAAGTGTGTGCTTGTGGTGGGTCACCTGTTTGTGGCCATAACATCCATTTCCAGAAGTGGAATCCAGTCAAGAGGCTTTTAATTTTGAGGATTGTTAACAGCAGTTTCAAGACTACTTTGAAAAAATAAGCTGAAACTTCTAATGAGTAATGAGATGAGAATGTCCTTTACAAGCTCAAAGCCTGGCTACATTCATAAAACAGCATTTGAGCTGGCTCCTGAAGCTTGGTAGTGTTATATCCCTTTATGACTCCATGAGATTTAGCTATGATACTTCAAGTTTCAACTCTTCCAGTCCCACCAATATTCTGTGTACCTGGTGACATGGAGAAGCTGACCTCCAGATATTATTTACTGAATAAAACTCCATGCACTTGCAATCTGAAAGGGAGGGGCACCAAGAAATAAAGTGAAATTTCAGTTTAAAACTCCACTTTAGACTATATAAATGGATGACTGTAAAAAATTAGCAGCAGCAACAGCAAGATGCCCAGTGAAAATCCCTGCAGCATTTGTTTTTGTTTCATAGCATCAATTTTTCTCTTTTATTCTCCCTGTTGCTGTGATCAACAGAGGGCAGTTGGGCTCCTTTCTATTTTCAGTTTTAATTAAAATTTCAAAACTGTTTTTGATTGAACTGTTGAGCACACTGAAATATGAAAGCGCCCCCACTGTCACTAAAATGGTCTGGAATGTGGTTCCTGGGCATGAACATTTCAAAGAGAAGATGCTGGTTGCAAATGGCTCCACCTCCGCTTTCTGCTCCAACACGCTTGTTAAAGTCTCAGGAGAGCCCATTTCTTTTATTTATTTATTTTTTCCTAGGTAAAATCTAAATGGAGTTCTTTAATGTAACATCACTGACCAAAAAAAAACCAAAACAAAAAAAAAAAAAAAAAAAAAGAAACCCCAACCAAAACAAACCAACCAACAATTTAGCTAAAAGCTATTGAGCACAGGAAAACCAATGATCCCCAAAAGCTGTGGGAGCACAGGCCTTCAAAGGGAGAAAGCTCAAGAGACTCAACAGTCTGACTGGAAGGAGGGGTGTTTTGAGGGTGCTATGAAACACATGTAAATTCAAGCACCTTCCACACAGCTCTGCTTTGCGTTGGGGATATGTACAGAGGGCTCTTGGGAATCTGACTTTTCTCTCAAGCTTACAGTGGTGGTTTTTTTTACAGGGAATATTTCAGGCCTCTACTTTAGTACAGCTGAGGATATCACGTGGCTTTCAGCATGCTGAGTTAGGTCTTTCTTAAATCTATTCCTCATTAAGACAATGCATGGACATATATACATGATATTGCTTGAGAATACAAAAATCTGATCTGTATTTTATATTATTGTGAAATTGCCTCTATAGATGAATGTATAAATTCCTTCATAAAATTCTATGGATGTGAAAAAAGAAATAAAGGAGTAACTATCTCATGAGTGTTGGTCACAGCCTAATTGGACCATCATGTTATGGTGCCAAGCAGAAAAATTATCACATCTTTGGGTGACTCCTGAAAATCCTAAAATTTCACTACATATCAGTGCTTCTTATGTATGATTACAGGAGAGCAAACTGTTCAAATGTTTCTTGTTGATTTGGGGCCTGAATGCACATGACAAATGCTACAACAAATTTGTGCAAGCTGAGATTCAGTATAGCAGGAAAAGGCTATTTTACTATTTTCATAGTAAACTAGACCGAAACTAGTTAAACAGCAGAAACACACTTGTAAAGATGGGAACTGAAAAAATGGAGTGAACAGCATTTAACACATTTTCAAAAGTGCTCAACTCATGAGATTAACTTAACTTCCTGAAGATGTCTAAAACCTACAGGACCTATCTGGATAAAAGCATGATTTTAGCACATCTGAAGGGTGCCATGAAATTAAGAATTTTATATAAAACTAAGATTGTCATAGTGACAAAAAATAATTGGGTAGCAACAGTGAGGCGGTTATTAAAACTGATGAAATAAAGCAATGGAGAAATCTGCCTAAAAGGCTGGCTGGTAATGATAGCAACCATCTTACAACTGAGAATCCCTGAGGGCAAGAAAGAATACCGCGTTATTCCCTTCTTAAGGAGGAGAAAACTATCTTTTTCCAGATTAAAAAGAAAATAAATAAAAATCAGACAAATATTTGCAATTTATCACTTTTTTTGATGTGGCCTCCTCTGTGGTTACAATGACATCGTCTGCAGGCGTGAGACAGATACCTTTACACCTTGGCATTTGCACATTGCTAACGATAGAGGCACTTGAACATTATTCTTACAGACAATGCAGCAGGGCTCAAAATGCAAAGAAATGGAGGCAGCTGGTATCTTAAAGGAAGCGAAAGGATTATGAAGGACTAGTAAAAGCTCAGGCAGTCCTGAAATAAGAGAGAGGTGATACCTGCAAAGCTTACCAAGAGACTCCAAAAACATGTCTTGACGGCAGGAATCTCAGAGTCATCTCTAAATTGTTGGCTTTGGCGTGTTTCCAAAAGTCTCCGAAGAGAAAACACTTCTACGGCAGTGAAATGTAATGAGTGTTTCCCTTTCAGCCACAAGGGTATTGAGGGTTTGTTTTATTTTTTTATTTTTATTTTTAGGTGGGTTTTTTTTGTTGCCTTTTTTTTTTCCCCCCAAGTGATCCAGCAGATTCAGAGCACCAGACACTTAAACAACCTGAGTGTGCGTTGCTGGGAAACAACACAACACATATCATTGCAGGCAGACTGGCAGGTACGGATCTACAGAGCAAAAAGTAGAACCTGAAGTGCCAGCAATAAAGCACAAAATTTCTCCACAATGCCAAATGCATGGGATGTCACATATATGCAATTGCTGCAGGATTTATTTTAAAACATATGTTCTATGATAAGTGCATCGTACAAATTAATTCCCCAGAAAGCAATGAAACTATGTTTTTATAGCATGTTTTGCTGTAGAACTCAATCTGTGAATATTTGCAGTCATTCTATAAGCAAAAAGAAAATAATACTAAAGGGGTAGTAAAAAGGTTAAAGGAATGAGGTGCAGAGAACATAAATATAAATTTCAAGCTCAGTGTTTTAGGTTCACTAAACTAATAGCGTGTGCACAGAGCTGTTAGCTCTTTTTTTAAAGGTATACTTTATTGAGAGGAGATTCTCCTGATGGCGTCTTATTTAAATAGACATATGAGTTCTGAATGACCTTATTCAGGATACGACTCTCAATAACTTAATAGAGAAAGCCATTCTTTTATTCTCATTTTGTTCTATACAGCTTGCTCTGTAAAATGTGCTTTCTGAATTTTATCGCCCTAAAGGCCTTGCTTGGTGTCCTCAGATGGAGCATTAGCTGTTACACTCAGAGATCTTTTTCTTCTGAGTTTATTCAAACAGAAAATTATGGATCCTCTTGCCTTCCAACAAGTATTTGAATTGGTAATTAAAAGTCAGACTTTAAAAAATTAATGGTCAACCCATTACTGGGACTCCAAGGAAAGCTTGCATGGGAAATAGATACTTGCATTAACCCCATGGCCTGCACAGATTATAATTTAGTTCATCCTGGTGCAAGCGTTTCTCTTTTTGTTGAGTGCAGGTCTGGAAAAGACTACGTGCAGCTTACCCCACTGACTGTCATTTCCACAACATAAACACATCATCTGGAAGGGTCCATAAAACATTCAGTCAGCTCACCTTTGCACAACAGAAATTACAAATATTTCCTAATGAGTTTAAGCTAGGTGCCTGTATTTGCATGTATATTTTGAATCACTCCTAGTCTGAATGTTTGCTTTGATGTTTCAATGTGTCAAGAGTTCAAAAATAATGTGAAGCAGCAAAAAAGAGAAGTTTTCTTTGCATGGTGCCTGGTTTCCCAGTTATCAGATGCTGCAAAGAAATTCAGAGAAAACATGCAAGAAAAAAAGAATACAGTAATTCCTCATAGAAGTTTCAAATCTACACCTTTGATTTGCAGTTTCTGCATTATATTACGAAGACCTATGACACCCTTAATTCAAGAATTCTCTTTGAGAACCAAAATTAATTAACAGAATTGCCAATCTTAACCCAGAAATACAAAACCAAAATGTTAATTTAAATTTAACCAATGTAAAACAAAAAAAAAAAAAATAAATACAGAGAGCCAAATGTGGTTGAATTTTACAGTGCTTACAACAGCTTTGCCTTTGCTGTTGCAAACGTGCAATAAATCGCTTCGTTCACATTCAGTGCTGACGACAATCTGGAATGAGACCAGAAACACTTGCCCCCAAATGGACTTCTGTTCAGTGGCAGAGCTGACATGATTTAAGGCCATTGATATTGCACCATATTTTCTTTCAGGAAAAAGTGAATCCAAAAGCATGTCCTGTTTTCTCTGATTTGCCACTTACGACAACTTAGACTCTCACAAAAGCAGCTACTGCTATTATGTTTTATACTAGTTAATAATTTAAATACATTTTTAAATATTTTAATAAACATGCTAATTGGGCTGGTTTCTGACCTGCAGTTCCATGTCTGCTTCAGATTTCAATATATTTCACAATTAGAGAGCAGATCTCTCTGCTCACACTGAGTGCTTTGGTCACATGTGAGTTTTTTTTTCCTAATGAGCTGTCAACAAGCTGTCAAATGCTGATACAAATTAGAGAGGGTAGACAGTGAAGGGCTGGTTTACAGCACTAGAATCAGCCCTATAAAATGGGCTCTTTCTCACAGCTCACACGTATGTGGCTATCATCCTCGGGGTATAATTCTGCTGCAGTTACCCCTGTCAGTCCTTCAGGCAGGACCTATTCGCATAAGTAGGGGCTCAAGGGATTTGGCCTGTCAAAAAGCCCTTGCTTTTCTGTGTGTTCATCTTCCAAGTCTGTAACATTTCAATATTTAAATGTTTTACTGAAAAGATTTGTGCTTCTAATAGAGATGGGACAGGAAGATAACAGTGTTGGCTACACCCCAGCAGCATTCACATGGTGCTCCAGAAAGGTTCCTGCTTCAAAATGTGTTCTTCACAACTGACAAATTGGTTTAAGTACCAACATTCATATTTAGCAGCAGATTAGATTTAGTGTTAAAAACTACACTAGGTTTTTCTGAGCAGCATCTGACCTCCCTTATGACAGCCACCCAGGCTCCACAGTGCATGTCAAGCCCTTATTAGAGACCTGACACTCATAACTAGATCAACAGTCAGCAAGCAGAGCAGCTTGGCCTGGATCCTCATGGACTACTGACTTAATACAGAAGAATATTTATTTCTGTGAATGCTAAAGACACTAACAACTGTCACCTGCCTTTCCTCCAGGGCCACAACAACCCAGAGGCTGAGAAATTCAACGTTCATGTGACATAGCCTACCGTCAACACTTCACAACCTTGTTTTTGCCGTGCACTCAAGTTTCAGAGCAAATGATTTCTTGCTTCTGGCACTGAGACCAGAAAGTACATCTGCCTATCTATTTATACTGACTTAAACACCTCGTCTGAATCTTCTTTCTTAGGAAAAAGAAAACCAAAACACAAAACCAAACCAACCCATGGAACAGATCCTACCTGTAGTATGAAGTCATTTGGTATTACTGAAAGGCATAGCAGCCTTCCAGTATCTGAAGTAGTCCTACAAGGATGCTGGAGAGGGACTCTTCATCAGAGACTGTAGTAATAGGACAAGCGGTAATGGCTTCAAACTTGAACACAGGAGATTTAGAAGAAATTCCTTGCTGCGAGGAGTGGTAAGGCACTGGCACAGATTGCCCAGAGAAGTGGCTGCCCCATCTCTGGAAGTGTTCAAGGCCAGGCTGAATGGGGATTTGAGCAAGCTGGTTTAGTGGAAAGTGTCCCTGCCCATGGCACGGGGGTTGGAACTGGATGACCTTTAAGGTCCTTTCCAACCCCAACCATTCTATGATTCTACGATTCTATGAATATTCACTTGAAAGAAACATAAAGCTTTAACACTGTACAATTGCTCTCCTTTCCACTACCATGTAGATTCATGTTTATATTTTTTCACTTTCATAAGCTGTAATCCTAGAAGAATCAACTTGTTACAACTTTTCATTTCAGTTTCTAATGAGCAGCTCTGACCTTTATTACAAACCACCACCCCCAAACTCCATGTTAATAAAGAGCCAATGTGAATTTGAAAAAAGATCCAATTCCCCAAAGGTGGTTAAATAGCATGTTCTAACACTCACTGACTGATCTCCACCAGATAATTACTTCACAGATGAGAAATGTGTCTGGAGTTCATTTTTGGTGGGCTGGGATAAAACAAATGCATTACAGCTAACCTTCAAGACAGTCAGTTTTGCGGAATGATTCACAGAAGAAAAAACTTTGTTCTAACTAACAATATTCCCAGTGTGTGACCAGGCATTTTAATCAGTGTCTGATTTCAAATCGCTGTCACACTCTGCTGGTGACTCATTACAAATGTTCAGGACTGATCTACGGGACTGAAACAATGCCTGTCCTTTGTAATTAGCAGAGGACCTAGTGACATCAAAAGAGGTACATATGTTTAGCAACTTTCTACAGTGCAGTTTGAAGAAAGATACATTCTTGTACATGCAGTAGATTCAAGTACTGGTATTGTGCTGATACGAGAGCAGCTGTAGGATGGGAGTTTCATTTTACAGTGGCTTCTACTTCTAGAAGGTGAGCTCTCAATGAAACAAATATGTCATGAGAAGCTGAAGTTGGTGCTTTATTCACAAGTGACAGAACAATAATCATGACATGCAGACTATGCCAAATAATATATGAAAGCATTTCTCTCTCTCTTTCATGCCAGGACAAAAGCAACACATTAGCTCAGGTCATGTTTATAACACATTTTATAAAATCCTGTATCACCTCCATGTCCTGAAGTGTTATTGTATTAAATCTTGATATGGTCTACAGCTGAGTTACTTTAGAAACTTCTTGTTTATAGTTATTTTTAACCTCATCTTGGCACAACAGAAAGGATGAATTAATGCAGTGTATTTCTTCTTGTATAGGCTGAACATTTCCCATCAGTACGCACTCACTGTATACAGTAATTTCAAGAGAAATAGCTTATAAGCCTTCTGAAAGATTGGAGACCAATGTGAAGGAACTGAATTCCAGATAGTGCAATGCTTTTTTAAAATTTATCATGTTTGAAGCATCACCACATGGCCACAGAACTGACTTCATCTTTTTTACCAAAAATACTCCTCCAAACCAACCCAAACAAAAAAAAAAAAAGATCTGGGACACTAATAGTCTGCTACTCTGACTTCAACATTATAAATCTCTAGTGCTTCACCTGACTTTAAAATACATATTAAAATAACTATTATGAAGAAATTGAGAAAAAAAAACAACAACAACAAATAAAAAAGCTAACAAAGATAAATTGTAATTGTATGTTAATAAAAAATTTACTAAAACTCTGACTTTCCAGACATAGGAAAGAGGATATCTTATGTAACTGAAATTCACTAAAACAGCTGATGTGATATTATGCGAAAAATTATTGGTGAAGACTTTAGTTGTCTAAGAGGAGGTCCCAAGGGGAAGAGATAACAGGTAGCATGCAGATATGATGCAACAGAGCTACAGGAGCTCCTCTTCTATCCATTCCTGCCCTTCACAAAAACAGGGGAATGCAGTCATGCAGTTTGCATGTGCCATTTTTGAAAATCACTAGCAAAAAGAAAGGAAGAGCAGTGTGTCATATGAAAAGGTCTAAGCGGATTGGAAGACTGGAATAAAGAAAATACAACTGTATAAAAAAAGATGAAGCACTGGCGATCTGTTAAGAGCCGCAGGCTCCTCCATAGAAACAAACTGGACCACAGAGGATGTGTTTGTGTTTCAACACAATGAGAAAATGGCTGTGTGAAGCTGCTATGAGAAAGGAAAGCATCAGCTAACATGGGAGATTTCTAGCAAAGAAAGTCAGTATCATTGTAATTCTTTAGGGCATCTGCTTGATATTGTCTAGAATACTGCTTGCAACCCTGCTTACCCCATTCTAGAAAGAGGAACTCACAGTATAAAAGAAGCAGACTAGAAAATGTGTCCAGGGGAAGAACAAGTGCATTTTATGAGAGATTTAAAAAAACAAGTTTCATTCTAGCAAAACAAAAGCTGAGAGAGAATGTGATTGCTTTCTATAAATTCATGAGGAGGGTAAACACTAGGGAAGAGCTGTTTAAACTAAAAGGCAATGTTGGCACAAGAACAAATGGGTATGAGCTGGCCATGATTAAATTTAAGATGGAAATTAGAGGAAGGTTCGTAACCAAGAGAACACTGAAGTTCTCAAACAACCTCCCAATCTGGCTAGGAAAAATACTAACTTATTTTGAGATGGTGTTCAAGAAATTTATGAAGAGACATGCAATATGGAGAGGGGACCTCAGTGAACTAGGAAATCCCTTGTGTACCACATTTCTATGTCCATAGGGATCTGCAAGTGAAAAAGGAGACCTCTTTTTCTTTAGCTTTTACCATGGTCTCTAAAATACTGGTTTAAATAACAGCAAAATAAACACCTGGACAGAGCATGGCATGAAGCAGAGAAGCCCAAGACACATATCCACAGAGCTGCCAAGAGAATGCCATGGGTTTTGGTTGTGCACATATATGTTGCTGGTAGAGCCCTCCTTTTGCACCCATAAGAGGAAACACTATTGCTGTATTTCCTATTTCTTCCTACCCTACCAGGAATATGTCCTCATACAGATGGCTCTGAGTTCAGGGGCTGAAAACGTGGCAGGTCTTTAGCAGTCTTTTCTCTTCATAATGGTTGTGCTGGAGGCCAGAAGCATAGACAGAAATACTGCTATGACACTAGTACCAGTTCATCTTGTGGGTAGAGGTGTCTAAGACTGTGCCACTCTGTCTAATCAGGGTTCTCACTAGTAATCACTTCCAACATAGAGGACTACAACAACAGCTTCTGAGCTATAAATTGAACCATGGATGTAGTAAGTAAGCTATTGAGTCAAAAAGAGATGAATGGAATTGCAGAGTTCTATTTTCTAGAAAAAATCTCTTCTGGTTGTTGCTGAATCATTAGAACACACAGAGAGGAAACATGACTTTCTTTAGGGGTCAGTGTTGTGCACATGTTATTTTAGATTTACCAGGAATATGTATCTATGTAAAAATGATTTTACACTGTAGACTTGGAAAACAGAAGAGGCAGCCCTTGCAGCAACCTCATTCTTAGCTAACAGTTTGTGTACCTTTACTGCATGGAAAGCAATACAACATTTTAATTAAATTTCTTAAGGTCAGTGAAATGCCATTGTTTTGACAATGCTGTGATCACATAAACCTTGGGGTCCAGATGGCTGGCTGTTTAATGGCAACACTACATTGACAAATTCACCAATTAGATAGACATTAATATTACATCCTTTCAGATTCTGAGCACAGTCTGACCTCGCTGAAGTGGGCTGGTGTCTTGCTTAATCCCTTGTGCATGCTCGCAGAATGTTATCGTGCTGTTGTAGTGGGTTCATCCATCAAACCTGCCCTGGCTTCTCAGCATGCTGAACATTATTGAGTTTGTAAAAACAGATGTCATAACACACTGCTACTCTCAAGGGACAGCGAAGGAAACCACCTTTTCCACATGCATGCATGCACAGACACACACTGGGGGCACTGAAGTATTGTGCAAATCCTCCCTTAGCTACTCTGGACATGACAGGGAGGGGAAGACCCCTGATTTATAATTGTTCAGAAGCCTACAGGGAATCACAGTAGTTGGGAGGATGCAGAACACCTCAGTGGAGATAACTGCCCTCCTTGTCCATGGTGGTGTATTCCTTACATCAAACTTGCTCTTATTACTTTAAGGGCTCAAGAAACACCACGTTGAGAATATTGAATTACAACCCGCATTAAAGAACAGTGGTGTTATCTTTCATGGAGCAATTCTTCTGCATGACAATGAGTTCCCAGGGAAAGAACATACTTCCCAGTGGCTCTAAGGCTAGCTGTGCCTCCAGAAATGTCAGGATCCCAAGATCTGAGGGTTTGATTGAAACAGAGAAAGGGACAATGAGACCTGCTGATGCTCACTTGTTTTAAATTTCCTGCCTTTTTCCTTTTTTTTTATTCATGAGAAAAAAGATCTTTGGTTTTACATGGTTTTCATTACTCTCCATCCTCTTTCCCTGGGCAGTAGTGGCAACAGTAATACACACTTACAGGAATACTTAAAGTATTTCTTGTACCAGAGCAACCTTGAACAAGAAACAGCAGTTACCCTAATGTGTCTTTCCATGAGGCCAGCTGTCTTGTGCTTCTTCTGTGGAACAACCCTTTCCTACTTCCCACTTGGAATACCTCTCCTGGGTAGAGGAATATTCTCCATACTGACAATAAGAAAGTGTCACAGAGCATGTACTGTTATCTCCTCAATTACGTGGTGGTTACTCTTTGAGAATGTTCCTTTTGAGAATGTTCCTTTTAAGAATGCTCTGTCCTGTCATCTGCAGTTACAATGAGGGATGCCACTGGATTTGGTAGTTTCTCGGAACAAAGTTTCACAAGTTTCTCAGAATATGACATTAAAAGTCCCAGCATTTGCATTTTTTAATAAGTTTGAGTTATCAGAAGGCATTTTGTCAGGAGTGCCAGGCTTAATGATGACCAAAAATGCTTGGCCTATTAAATGACCAGAACATCAGGAGAAAGAATAATCCACTGATACTGTAAACATGGCAAATTAACATCCCTCATTTGTGATGAAAATGTACACCCCAAGGATTTACATTTTAACAGAATAACATTTCTACACACAGCATGAACTCTCAGATATATATTCAGCCTTTTCTGCTCTTCTTATCACCCAAGACTGTCTTGAACTGGTTTCTGACTGTGATGGTCAAAATTACTCTCTGGTGGATTGCCTGATATCAATGGCTGTGGGAAGAGAGACATTTTTCATTGAAAAAAATGAAAGGCATTCTCAGAAAAGACTCCTCAGCCATAATTTTGAAGATGTGACTTTGTATTCTACTGGTAACCTGAGAGGAAATACAGATATTAAATATCACTTTCACAGTAGTGGAATTTTCCTACAGAGGAGTAAAACTTGACTAATCTAAGTGTGAATTTACATTCTACAGTAAATGTGAATTTAGATTAGTACTTATACATCTTTGGTAAATATGCACTTATGTATCCGTGCTTATTTATTTAAAAAGAGAGACAGGTAACTCATTAAAAAAGTTGTTTTGCTAATACAGTCCCATTATCTGCAGTAGCAATTGTCCACTTTCTTGCTAGTCCCCAAAATATTTGCAAATCTTGAAATGCTTGTATTTCTCCGATAATTTGTACCAGGAGTGGGCTTTTCACTTAGCTTATCAGGGTTTAAGTGAACACTCAGAGCAAATGGGCAGATTGAACAACGTGAGAACAACTTCAATTTGCAGAAAGTATTCAGCAATGACTTTAATAAAGCACTGACTCATAGCTGGATTTAAAAAAAAAGAAAAAAAAAGAAAAAGTGTTTAGTTTCCTTCAAAATTAATGAAAATAGTGTGATGCTTTTTGAGAAAGTCTTTTATACTTTCATAGTCCAGAACTGATTTTTTTCTGATGTTGCAGAAGATGACATACACTTTAACATGTTTTATGGCATAGCTTTAATATGTAAGCAGCAAAATGTCTCCACAAGGTAAGGCTAAGTAAGTGCTTGTGCTTTGGAGTAGAAATAGTAGAATGAGTTCTGTATATATTACAGCAGGAAAGTGTTATTTAACGTGAGAGCATTGTTTAATGATAGATAACAATTGGTACTGTGAGAGTCTTGTATTTCAAGAAGAATTCAAAATCGTAAAGTTAGTCCTGTGAATTTTTAATGTTTATAGAAAATTTCAAGGGAATTATGAGAAATCTATAACTCTCTTATTTTAATTTTTAAAGATTTTGAGATAATTACATAATTTGATGTTTCACTTTATTTCTTGCACATAGCAGGCTTAATCCTGGGTGGGACCATAAAGTGCATAAAGAGAAAGATTTACGGTGGAGTAGATGCATGATTAAATTACTCATGAGTAGAGGCTTCCAATGAGTTTGCAGACAAAAGAGAATACGAAACCCTTGTTTTCTTCTGCAAACAGAAAGAACAAAATTCACACTATTTTAGAAGTACACACAAGCTCTGTTTAAAAAAAAAAAAAAAGTTAGTCTTCTAAGCAATCCCTGCCATTCAGATCTGCCGTAGCCAACAGCAAGATATCTGGGTGCCTGGCTGAACCTTTTTGGTGATAGAGTCAGTGGTGAATTTTGACATACATGCAGTTTCTGACCATGCCCTGCAGTCTAATACACAGAAGTTATTACTCTGTGTTTAGACATGTCCTGTTGACCTCATAGGCAATGTATCATAATGTCATCTAAACCCAGTATTTCTCAACCCTGTTTGGGCCAAGAGATGAAGGATCAGTCACAACTTTGTCTGTCCATTAATCTGAGCAGCACGATGCATGGTTTTAGTTCTACCCTTTCTGGTTTTTAAGTATAGCTTCACATGCCAGTTACCACAAACTATGGGCATGGATTGCAGTGATGCCATGACTAAACAGGCTTAAAAGGCTTACTCCAAGACTGTGAGTCTCTCATATACACTGTTGCCTTTCCAAACTAACAAGTCATCACTTAGACTGACATCAAGGAAGATACCATACATATTTTTTGTTTCTAAGATGAAGAATGCAGATATCCCAGTCATACCTCTCCAAGTCACACCTTATCAGGTTAGAAATATCCCTATTTGTAAAGAAGCGGCCAATGGAAAATTGTATATGAGTGGCATAAAGAGAGAAATACTGTCTTTAGGTAGGATAGCTCAGCATAAGAAAACAGACAGGCCCACCTCATTCAGACCTGTTTCTTCTAGCAAACTCCTGGAGCTGCAGCTCCTCTGTAGGAAAGAGGAGGAGGGAAGAAAGAAGCAGGTAGCAGGATCTGAACAAAAGAGATATTTATTCACTCACTGGGCAGTGAAACCAGGAAACTTGTTACAAGGATGTTGTGCAGGCAGTCTGAAAGTAGTTAGTCAAATTAATGGAAGAGAAATGCATCGGTGGTTATAAAAACACAAGTTCAAACCCTTGCTTATTAAAACATAGATTAGTGGAAAATGAAATAATACCTTGAGGGAAATGTCGGTATGCACTTGTCCTGGTTACATATTCTTCATAAAGCATGTGTTGCAGGTGATGGGGAAACGATACAGGCTGGAAGGAACTCTGGTCTGACCCCATGTGGTCACTCTCACAATTTTAAGGGGACTATCCTACAGTTCATGAAAGAAATGTGAATTCTGGGGTATGTACAAGAGGGACAATATAAGAAATCTTGCTTCTCACTCTGAGTAATTCACCCATTTTGGATACCTCACATCTCAACCCTGACTGTACAAAAAACTCAGATCGTGTCACTGAATCCATCATGCTGTTTCCGATCCTGTGTTTTGACCATGAAGCGAGTTACAAACTAGAAAAAGTTTTTTATCTGTTAAGGAGATGAAGCCTTGAAATAGGCCCCCTGAAGAAGATGCCAAACCTTCTGCCCTGGGAATTTTAAGCAGGTCAGGAAAACTTCTCTCAGGGATGAACACAGTACATTTTGTCCTGGAATGGAGGGACTGGGTAGTCTCCTTCATTTCACTGTACTTGCTTTGCCCCAGAGCCCCTGTTTCTTTCTAAGTCCACATTTCTTTTTTTAGGATAAAAGATGTCCCCCTTTTTTTTTTCTACTCAGCCTTAGGTCTTCACGCTTGGCAAGGCTGGGGGAAACTGAAGACGCATGTAATTCCTAGCCTCTACCCTGCCCCATTTTATACACAGTTTAAAGGAGATGCAGTTCACTATTACTTATTCTTAGATTTCAACATATTGTTGTCCCTTTATTTCATATACAAGTATATACAAGAAAGACAATTAATTTAGCTAGATCCAGTTATAACTCCTTGGAGTTTCTGAGATTAATTTTGACAAGGGTAGGCAAAGATGCATCACATTATGCTTTGCTCCATTCAGTTTACTCAGTGTTACCTACTTTTGTGAGGTCCCTCAACTCATGGGTACTCCATTAGAGAAGAGAAGTCTGTTTTGCCCTCAGAAGTCATGCAAATAAGCAGTTGGTGCTTTATCTGCCTGCTGTCAGCTAGGGAGCCTTGGTCTCCTTGAAGAACGGTTTCAAAAGTGAAATCACTTTGTTACTTTGCTGGACTTTATAGCTGAAGTCAAGGCAAACAGATGTTACGTGTCCATGATTTGGGGGCTAAGTGAAGTTCTGCAGATGAAGGACCATGCTTTCAGTTACACAACTAAGAGCAAGCAGTTGAATAAACACAGCCCCACCACCTAACAGCTCACATAAAGGTCAAGCTGTTCTTGGCTGCTCTGTCTATTCTGCAAGGGGAGTCTATTGCTATTTCAAGGTGTGATGATATTCTTCTTGGAAAACATCCTGTCTCCCTGGGAAACAAGTTCAGATGTAGTCCTTGGCACTGCTGATGCAAATACCTCACTACTATCAAAGTTACTTTCTCAAAATACATTTTTGCCTGTGTACAAAGTCCTTTCCCCCCCTTCAGGTCCTTAAAGAACAGAAGCCCATTAAATCACTAATCTCATTGCCCAAAATTCAGCCATATTAAATGTATCTCTCACAATTGTTTATACAAATAATCTTCAACTCCTTCAGTGGATATGTCATGCTCTTTCATTTTTTCTGACTCCCTATATGGACAACACTTTCTATGTATTTCATTACTGTTGCTAGCGTATTGTAGAAAATAAGTATCATAAAACTGCCAGGTAATTTACCACAGTTTTTTGCTATTCCTCATATCCATCATCCTGATACATTGTAGTATGCAGTAATATTCTCTGAAAAAGCAAGGTTTCTGGATCTGAAGGCAGATTGTCTTTCTTTTGTTTGTGGTTGTAACCTTTCCTGTGCATCTTTCAGTCTGCATCTTTCCTAAGCAGGATACTGACTTTTCCCTTGAAAATCAGATATTGGCCATATCAGAGCTGGAACATTTACCTAAATGAAATAATTATTAGTCCCATGGTGAATATTATGATTTTCTATGTCACTCGATATCTAGTGATTCAAAAAGAGCCTCATTATTAGTTTATAGAGTATCAAGAAAAATTAGAGAGGATTTTATTCTGCTAATCAAGAAAAATAACTGCCAGGAAAATAGTCAGTCTTGTGTACTCAGGTTACAATATGCTCGCCTCTCATATGTTTTAAAAATAAACAGGAACTGCTACAATTATATAGATGTTAGCCACATACAGACTGTCTGGGTTTCTCTGCTACTGCTTGTGAAGGAATATTTGTCTGCCTTCTGCAAGTTGCAGTAAGATCCAATCTTGGTTTGTGAACTAGGGTGCCAACTAATTTTCTGTCTTCACTAGGCTGATCCTGGCTCAAAGGAAGGGAAGACCATGGCTGCACCTGGGGATCCAAACTAAAAAAGTATGCAATTGTGCTTCACAAAGACCATTCTCTGGCACGGATTGTTTTGCATAGTGATTGTAGCTGCCCTGTACCCACACACTCTCAAGGGTACTTTCTTGCAAGAAGTAAAGCAGAAAGACACTGAAGAAGGAACAAATATTTCTCTATTTATTTCACTCATAGTTATAGATGTTGTCCTGAAGTTAATTTAATCATGTTCTACTCCCACTGGGTATGGGAGACAGAGCTCCTCACCTGTATCTAGCAAATCTTTCAGGTGCTGGAGGATCCTTATTACTTTCCTTAGAGTCTTCTCTTTTCTGGTCTAAGCAAAACCGTATCTTGAGGCTTTTTGCCACAGGCTATGTATAACCAGTCACTGAATGCCTGTTGCTCATGTCCAGTTTATGAAGTTTTCCAGCTTATGTGACAGGTTAGTCCCATATCCCTCCTGTTTAGACATTGATGTTGCCTGGGCAGGAGAGTCTGTTTCAGGCTTTTTTTCTTTTGTGGCTGGAATTTGTTCTGTGACTTTGATGCTGGCATCTGATTGTGGTTACTCTAAGACAGTAGTACCTTGACTGTCACAAGGACGTGATCAAGCATGTGAAAGCTTGTTCTGCCCTTGTGTGCTTTCTCAGACTCTGCATTGCCATTGAGACAGTACTGGTGTTTTTTGCAAGAACAGCTGTGCAGATTAGCCTGAAGGACCTGTATGTAGCCTACTTTTCTGCCCCCCAAAATGTTCAATGCCAAGAAACCAGTTTGAAGGACTTCCTAAAACAGAAGTTACACATTTCTGTTTAATAGTCTCTCAAACATTTTTCTTCCATGAATTTGTTTAGTTGCTATTTGAAACTGGATGAATGTGGACATCACACATACTTGATAGCAGTGAGTTCAAGAGTGTAATAACATGGTCCATTAATGAGCATCTCCTTTTATTGTGAAGTTGCTTTGAGAGCATTTCTTTCAACTCTCTCCAGATTGGGGTTTTTAAGGTGTTATGTGACATAGTGGACAACCATTCTGACTTTGCTTCCATCATGTCTGATGTAATTTCATAGGCTTTTTTCCAGACATTATATCCTGACTGAAGAATCACTGTTTAATCGTTTCCTGCACCTAAACCTTCCTGCCTTATTACCATTCTTGTGTAAATGTTCTCCGTACTGTTCTTGATTGTATGCATCTCTTTTTGAGACTAAACAGGAGGGAATGTGACTCTATACTGGCACTCTGCCACAAAACAGGTAGCCTGCTGATGAGGCTATTTCTGTACTTTACCTGCTGATTATTTAATAGAAAATATGTTATAGGAACTTTCACACACTGATTTTTTCCTGGTCAGAATTGCAACTGCATATTACAAGGTCCAGGGAAGAGATGGCTAGTACACCTTGTACTTACCTCATATCCCAGGAAAAGCAATAAGCAAGTCCCCAGATGGTAATAATCTCCTGAACATAATTAGCATACAATTAGCACCAACAGACTCTCCTTTAAATGCAACATTTAAAGGTTTGGTCTATATGCAGTGATAAATTTAGAGAAATGTGCACTTCAGTGCACTGGAAACAGTTGTGAAAACCAAGCAACAGTATGAACCACCAAGGAAACCAAACATCATAAGAAGAATATAAAGCCCATTCCCCATTATGAAGAATGACAGGCTGTGAGTATAAAGGCCAAATGATTACAGCCACAGTAATGAAATAGCTAAACTGAAAGAAAAGTTTCACAGTGCTCTCCCAAAAATAATTAGAATCTCTTGATGGAAATGATATGCAACAGCACAAGGTGGGACTTTGTATGTCACCTGCGGCGCCAGCAGAGCAAAATGATGACAGTGCTGTGATGTGGTGGCAGAAATCAGTTCAGAGGGGACAGTGAAGGTGGAGTGGAAGGCCATGGTGGCTGCAAGAGATGGCAAAAACACTGTGTAATACCTTCACAGGTACCAGCGATGCTTGGATCCTGGCTCTGCTAGATTCAGCATTGCTGGATGGTGTGAGACAAACTGGATGGCGCAGTGGGTCACTGGTAACACTGTGTCACACTGGTGGTAGGGTCTCTTGGTTCTTGGACATAGCAAGGATATTTTTGTCCCCTAGATGTCTTGGGGAATGCAAAACCTAGATCATCTTTTAGGTAGATTAATGAAAGAAAAGGGTCAGAGCTAGGTGCCATTGTAGCACATGGCTTTCTTGTCTTGTCTTTTGAAAAGAAAAACATGTTTTCAGATTGCCTTTTCCTAATTAGGCTTTAAGAGTATGAATTTTTCTCTGCATTTTAATCTGTTGGGATTTCATGTCACTCTTTGCAGCAAGGCCTGCTTATTTAGTGGGTTTTGGGGGAGAGTGAGATGAAGATGACAGATATTTATATCAGGAATGGAGTATTGCTTTGCTTAATTTTTAATATACTCATTACTGTTCAGTGGGGAGCAGCTGCTGGTTTTCTTTTTATTTGATTGCATTTTTAAGTTTGGGAAGGGTATCTTATGTTAGATTGGGCTTCACTTGATTAGAAATCTGAAAAAAATATCACAGCACAGAAGTAAACATTAATTGCAATGACCATTTGGTTCATCGCTGACAATTAATTCATCAATCACTCGTTCATTCATGTGGACCTTAAACTGGATGATGTGAAAAAGGAATATGGTCTATGTCTATTAATTCCCACAGGAGCTGCGGTGAAGAAAGATGGGTCACAAGGACCTATGTCCTATTCTTGGCACCTGCTAGCATGCTTCTCCACCACATCAGATGGCTGAAAAATGTTGCTAGGACTTTTCAGACTAAATCTTATTTACTTATGTTTGTCTCTGTGAACACAGCAGAAATAGTAATGATGATTTTTTTTTTTTCTGAATTAGAACCATCAGAAAACGGCTGAATTTTTGAATTATTATTATTATTATTATTGTATTTTGCAACAGGCTTTCATTTTTTAAGTCTGACTTGCACTTTTAGTGTCCATGCGGATAGCATGTAAACATAAAGATTTTGTAAAAGTAATATGCTAATTATGCTAAAGATTAAATGAGATCTGAACTTTGCCTTCTTCACCTAATGCACACATTACTTACACAACAGTAGACTTACTGATTTCAGTAGGGTGCTATGAGATTATGATATTCATAGAAAATCAATTTTAACAAGCAAACCATACCACTGGGACCTCCTTCTCTTTTTAAAATTTTTTTCCACAACAGGTTTATGAATATTTCAGATTCCTTTAGCAATATTGGGGTTTAACCTATAAATTGTTTGCTCATGTGAATTATTATTATTACATATTGACTGTATAGCTTGGGCAGGTATATTTGCATTTACAGATTCAGTCACTGGCGCACTCGCTCTCCCAGCCATGCCATTTCTGTCTTTCAGCTATACTTGTTTATACACACTTGTATATAGCTACAAACACGCACAGAATGAGTATGCACGCATGTATGTATGCCTACTGGTACCTGAAGTACAAAGGAAAAACTTGAAGCTAATACAGGCAAAAAAAGGATAGTCAAGATAAAAAGAAATATTCAGAATGAGAGCTTGAAGAGAAGAAAACATGTGAATGGTTGCAAAAGGAGTAAATTTGTTAGGAAAGTGCTGGAAATCTGCTGTTTGAAACACTTGGAGTGGAGGCTGTGATGGCTGAAAGTCTACACAGTGAGTGGGTTGTGGCACAGACCTCTGCAGCAGCAAAGGGTGAGTAGAGATGGGGAAAAAGACTCTCACTCAAATAGCTATCCTCCTCTGCCTCTCTTAAGACTGCCAGAAATGCTTTTTAAAGCCTGGCTCATATTTTTAGCATTTCTGTAGATGAGATGCCTAATAATAAATCCTACTTTATAAGACAAAAACAGACAAGAAAATTAAGTCAGGTAAAAAAGGCTTAAGAGATTTTCTTTTCTGGCAACATAATCTGGCAAGTCAGAAAGGTATCCCCAGCAGGCAGTAGCAGATGAAGGTACAGTTTATTGAACAACATCATTTTTCTTTTCTCCTTATCGTTTTTAAAGATTTTATCTTAAGCTGGTGAGATTTACCAGGTAATAATGACAGAGCTAAACCTGAGAATTAAGTATCATTTTATCAGTTTACCTCAGCTTTGCACAGAGTAGTTGTCATGGTTTAAGCTCAGTCGTAAATTAGAAAAGCATGTAGCCTGCTCATTTCCCACCAC